>CAIGRH010260908.1:3924-15104 GCA_903798295.1 Fraxinus nigra | reverse complement strand
AATTGATATACAGATTTTTAATGCTTAGTTGTATTACTTCCTGAATAAAATTCTCTTTTGTTGTTTTGTCTGCAAAGAATTAATTGATATACAAATAATTAACTTATTACATGGAGGCCTTGAGTTCTTGTAATTTTGTAGTGGAAAATCAAGTTCGAGTATATTTGACCTGCTTTGATATCTCTTTAATGTTTAAACTTATGGCTATTTTTGGGGGCAGTTTCTTCCAAGATATTGCAGATGCCTGGGGTAGCGTCACAAACATTGACTTCCAAAAGCTCGGATAATGAAAATGCTGATCCTAACTTAGATGTTGATCAAATTGTGGGNAATTGATATACAGATTTTTAATGCTTAGTTGTATTACTTCCTGAATAAAATTCTCTTTTGTTGTTTTGTCTGCAAAGAATTAATTGATATACAAATAATTAACTTATTACATGGAGGCCTTGAGTTCTTGTAATTTTGTAGTGGAAAATCAAGTTCGAGTATATTTGACCTGCTTTGATATCTCTTTAATGTTTAAACTTATGGCTATTTTTGGGGGCAGTTTCTTCCAAGATATTGCAGATGCCTGGGGTAGCGTCACAAACATTGACTTCCAAAAGCTCGGATAATGAAAATGCTGATCCTAACTTAGATGTTGATCAAATTGTGGGTTCGGGCTCTGGAAACATTTCTTCCACTTTGCATAAGCTGTACCTGTGGGAGAAGAAACTGTATGACGAAGTGAAGGTACACTTCCTGTAATTGACCCCATGTTTTGTTATTCGTATTTGTGCAACTAATGTCCACTGCATTAGTTGCTCCATTAATTATGTACCAACTATATGTCAACCTCTTTTTGAAACTCATTAGTTATTCGCATGGATCTCCAGATTCCATTGAGGCAAGATTTATATTTTATGGATCTGTCTAATCAGATTAATCTGTCATAAAACTTTTGTAGACTAGCAAATATTGAAATCGTTTTCTCATCGGTTGATCATTGAGCATAGGTCTCTGATGGAGCTCTATTTTCTTATGTCCTTGTGTGTGGGCACAGTGGAGTTAAAATATGTTTATCACATTTAGATCACCAACCTAAAAGTTTGACTATTAGAGATGCAACTGCTTAGTCTTACGTATACTCATGCTTTTGCAGGTTGAGGAGAAAATGAGGGTCCTCCATGATAGGAAGTCACATAAACTGAAGCGTTTAGATGAAAGGGGTGCTGAGGCTCAAAAAATCGACGCAACCAGAGCTCTAGTTAGGAGTCTATCCACAAAAATTAGAATTGCAATTCAAGTTGTCGATAAAATCTCAGTGAAGATAAACAGTTTGAGGGACGATGAGTTATGGCCGCAGTTAAATGAATTCATTCAAGGGTATGTGGATCTTATGACCTTTTCGTAAACTGTGTATTAAGTTGCTCCCAAGTTTGAACTTGGTGTCTGCATACCGCATTATGTTTATATCGCATTTTTTCTTCACATTTTTATGAACTTGATTGATGCATATATTTATGAAGTGATACGTTCACACCCATAGGATCTATTCTCTTGTTAACCTTATACCAAATCTCATCTATGTTCATGTAAGCATAGAAGACTTTGTTTCACCCCCTACTAACCTCCCGCACTAGAAAATGTCTTTTGAGGTGTGAAGCACAAATTATTGGTCTTGGTAATGTTGATCTTCACCTCTGAAGTAAGATTGTTGAGGGGTCATCCACAAGGAATTACATTTCCCAATGCTAAGACCAGTCATAGCAACGCCATAGTTTTGTAAGGGACAAAAGGTTTCCAAATGAATTTGAATCCAACATCAACCACCTTGTCTTCTTGAGAAGGTTTCAAATAAATTATCTTGAGGATGATCTGTAGAGGGGACAAATCTGAAATCTTTCTATTTGTCTAGTTGCTGCAGAACTGAAAGTTCCCATCCAATTTTCCATTTTCAGAGAGCGAACTAACAAAATATATATGCACATTTTTAAGCATAGACAGATCATTTAGCCCCTATTTGACTATCTCTATTTCCCTCTTTTTCAACCATACATTCACAAAATAAAATGTTTTGCGTAAACCATAACTTTTTCCTACTTTTTAACCACACATTCTCCAAAAAAATCACTATTCAAAACTTCCTCCTATTTCTCTTTATAATGGCCATCAAACAGGGGCTTAGTCTAGGAAATGAAGAAGCAAGGGAACAAAAACCTCTTGACCTTCCTCCCAGAAATAAATGTCTGAAATTTGAATTTAGAAGAATGAGGCTTGTTCTGATTTCCTATGGGTGGTAAGCCTGGAGGTTCCTTATTGCATAAGGTAAAAGTATGACTATACGGCTTTGGACATTCAAGAGTGTTAAAATGGATTTATGTGTGCTTGCTGGAGCAGCAGAGGCATGGTACCTGGAAGTTTCGACCTTTTCAAGTTTATGTGCTTGAGGTGGAATGGCTTGGTAAGGTTTATGGTAGAGAAGCTAGAGGAATTTGTGGTAGGTATTTCTGTATGTAACTAGTTATGTACCTTACCCAATTTTGTTGAAAAACACGGCTCAGTTAGTTGTTATATTTCGGTATGTGACCATGTTAGGTGGACTTGGCTTTGGGTGTTGGGAGACAAGTATGTGTCCAAGAGTTGCATTACTGTTTAAATGAAGGATTGATATGCTATTTATATTTCCTGCTATTTAGTGTTGAATATGTGTACTTGAGCTGTAATGGAACAGTTCATGTAACAATGGTTTGTCAAATTTCAGATGGAAATAGGATGATTAAAGAAAAAGATGAAGAGGAATTGTTTGGACTTTCGCCAAAAAATATTGGGCTTTATTTACTTGTAGGATTAACCCTCTCTATTCTAGGTTTTTGAAGACTATATAAAAGCTTTAGTTGATAAACATATCTTGTTGCCTTGAGCATACTTAATCAAAATGAGTAGCATATATGATTGATTATTAGCATCAAATTAACCATCATACAGCATTGAGAACAATAAAATTAAATGACATAGGGAAGCCAAATTAGGTGCCATATGAATCCAATTTACTATATCATCCTCTCATGTATGGGGGCATGCAGTGAGTGTACTTGGTGACAAATTTTGTCTCTATTATTGTTTTCAGTCTCTCCCATTTAATATTTTGTTGCCTTTTGCTCCAGGTTAACCAGGATGTGGAAATCCATGCTTGAGTGCCATCATAATCAATGTCAAGCAATCGAAGAAGCCAAACGGTTAGATGCCATTGCCTTACGCAAAAACTTCAGTGATGCTCATTTGGAAGCCACTCGAAAGCTTGAACATGATCTCATTAATTGGACTCTAAGCTTCTCTTACTGGATTGGTGCCCAAAAGGGTTATATTAGAGCATTGAATAGCTGGCTTATGAAATGTCTCCTTTATGTTCCTGAAGAAACACCTGATGGAATAGTTCCCTTTTCCCCTGGTAGGATTGGTGCTCCTCCAGTGTTCGTAATATGTTTCCAGTGGTCCCAATCATTGGAGGGAATTTCTGAGAAAGAAGTGGTTGATTCAATGCGAGAATTTGCCACAAGTGTGCTTCAGCTCTGGGATCGAGATAAGTCGGAAATGAGACTAAGGATGTTAGCAAACAAGGATGAGAGGAAAGTTAAGGGCCTGGAGAGGGAAGACCAGCAGATACAAAAGGAGATTCAGGCATTAGACAAAAGAATGGTTCTGATCTCTGGGGACAACAGTGGTAAGCCATTAACTGGACGTGTGGTGTATCAGAGTGAGACCAGCAAAAGTGGTAGTCTTCAGGCGAGTCTGCAACATGTTTTCAAGGCCATGGAGAAGTATACTTCTGACTCTTTGAAAGTCTACGAAGAGCTTTTACAGCGCATTGAAGAGGATCATCTTGCTCGAGTGCGTGAAGAAGTTTCCTAGTGTTAACTTCTAGATGAAATCTGAATGATGTTTGGTGGGCGACTTTTATTTACTATGTCCAGATTGCAGTACTAGTAAAAGCCACAAAGGTATGAGATTCAGGGCTTGTCAAATTGGGACAGTGGGCGCAAGAATTTCTGCCTCCGCAGTAAACTTCTCCATCACGTATCTTGTGGTGAAATATTTGCTGGCAATCAGTTTCTATCGTCCAATGAGGGACGATATGTATTTGTCATTGATGCAACTCAACAAAGAGGTTACAGTTGTGAAGATGAAACATTGTTGCAAGATAATAAAGTAGCAGAATTTCTCAAAGAGCAGAAGACGGGTCAATGGGATTTTTTGGGGGCAAAGGTAGCTAATTCATCTTGATTCACCAAACTTTGTTCCTAAAGATCCGTCTCTCATTGGTGTTGAATCTAATTAGCAGGACTCATGTGACTGTTTCTAGCCCTGGGGTCCCCTGTTGATGGTTACGATGTAGATTCCATTTGCTACCTAATGAGAAAAGATATGCAAATTTGAGGCTACGTGCTGTGACCACAAGCTTCACAGGACTCTTTAGATCCGTATATTGAAAAGTTGGCCTAATCTTGTGCTCTCAAAAGTAAGCGAGGATGGTTATTTGTAATGAAAATATATGAGATTGTTTTGCTGTTCGGATACTTGATTCATGATCACTAAACTAGCAGGAGAAACCATTCTCAGTTCTGAACCACAAGAAGCAAGCAAGGCAGTCCCTCAGTTTTTTTGCTTTATCATCACTTGCTCCAGTGCAAGCGTGGACGTTTATTAAACTGTCTAGTGATACCCAGAAATCTGGTTATGCGTGAGTATAAATTCATAACTTCAAAAGAGTTCCTTTATTCAAATTGTTGTACAGGAACCTTTTGTTACTGTTTTGAGAGTGTATTTGTAGCTTGAATTCTTTTGTTAAGTCAAGAAATTGTGAATGAAACTGATTATTGTAGTTTTAATGTCAAAAAGCTAATATGCCCTTTGCTTTTTATAATACCAGTGTGGGGGAGAACGTGTGTTGCACATTAATTGCTTATTGTTAAATGCACGTTAATTGCTTATTGTTAAAAATAACTGCATGTAAATTTTAGAAAAACTTATTTGTAAATGACGTTGCAAAAAAATGTCTAAAGCACAAGGAACAAAAAAATTTACATATCAATTTATTATAAAACGTTAGGAATTCCAAAATAATAATAATAATAATAATAATAAAAATGAATATGTATCTCACTGTAAAAAAAAAAGAGTCTTCGCACTCTTGTGTGCGCACGGAGATAGTTTCCGTGTGGCTCAGAGAATTTTTTTTTTAATTATTACATTTTCTTCATTTTTTAGTTATTGACATTTTAAAGTTATCAAATTTAAGCAAATTATATAATATTTGATTTAAAACAAAAGAATTCAACATTTGTATAAAAGGAAGAAACCATTTGCAACCTTGATGGTGTCATTTGTCATTCTTTGTAGAAGAACGCGATTTTGTAATTCTAGGCGATTTTGTAATTCTAGATCCAGGTTTTCAACTTATTTCTCTCTATTTCTTTTCCCGTTCTTGATTTAGGGTTGAAATTGGATGCTTTGTTGTGAGTTTTTCCTTTTTATAATTTTTTTCAGATGATTTTGAATCAAACAAGACGTTGTCTACAACACCTCCTCATCCTCATCTTCCAAGTAAATTATTCTCTCCTAATATTCTATAATTGATTAATTTCTCTGCGAATAATCCATGTTTCAAATTGAAAAAAATAACTTGGAATTCAAAAAAAAAAAAGGATGGTTATGTTGGGGTGTGTTGTTGGATCTATTGGAACCGTTTGCCTTTATCACATTCAGACTTAATTTTTCCGATAAATTCTGGAGTAAGCAATGGAAGAGAATGGGTAGTGAATGCATTGAAATGAAAGCCATAGACACGACAATTCAATTGTTGTGAATTAATGGTGGTGGATTGATGAATGATGGGGTATGAATGAAGTTAATCGCGTGTTAAAATGTGATGGGTTCCGTGAAGAGGAGGATGAAATGTGTGAGGAAAAAAAAAGCATTTTTGACTGGGAAATCGTGACGTGCCAAACTTTTTGCCACTTTTATATTGTAGTTATAAACTGTGTAAATTTTTAGCCGATTGGACGGGTTGGTTGACCACCTATGTAATGCTGTACAAAAGGAGATGAATGGTTCATCGTATTTTTAGTTTGAATTTTGTTAAGGGTCTGTTTGATTGGAAAAGTGGAATTGGGTGGAAAGAAAATGAATTTCAGGGAATTAAATTATTTAGAACTTGTTTTCGTGAGAATTGTCAATTAATCGTGTCTGATTGATATAATTTTCCATCTGAAAAATATTAAAATTTTGGATCTTTTGGTGTTCGTTTGATTTTGTTTTTCATGAAAATTGTCCATTAAAGATATAAAATTTATTACAATTGGGGATAAAATTTGTTTCTATTGCCAAAAAAAAAAAAAAAATGCCTAGAAAAGCTTTTTCCACCTCAGGGCAATTGACAAAAATACTCTTAAAATTATGGGTCTTTTGAAAAATCATATAAAATATATTTTGGAAGTAAAAAATACTATGTAAAATCAATTGTCACTTTTTTTAATAGAAAAAGTGATAGTAAAAAAAAAAGTGACACCGAAAAAGTGACCCACTATCACTTATTAAAAATTGATGTTTTGTTATTAAAAAAAGTGATAGAAATCAAGAAGGTGACTGAAAAAAGTGATAAACATTAAAAAATAAAATGACAGTATTCAAAAAAGTTACAAATTTTTAAAAAGTGACGATTTCAAAACAGTGGCCCAAATTAAAAAAGTTAATACAGATTAAAAAAGTGACACAATAAAAAAAAGTGAAAAACTCCAAAAGTGACAAAATTAAAAAAAAAATCACAAACTCNAATCAATTGTCACTTTTTTTAATAGAAAAAGTGATAGTAAAAAAAAAAGTGACACCGAAAAAGTGACCCACTATCACTTATTAAAAATTGATGTTTTGTTATTAAAAAAAGTGATAGAAATCAAGAAGGTGACTGAAAAAAGTGATAAACATTAAAAAATAAAATGACAGTATTCAAAAAAGTTACAAATTTTTAAAAAGTGACGATTTCAAAACAGTGGCCCAAATTAAAAAAGTTAATACAGATTAAAAAAGTGACACAATAAAAAAAAGTGAAACACTCAAAAAGTGACAAAATTAAAAAAAAAATGACAAACTCAAAAAAGTGACGAAAAAAAAGTAACGTTAAAAAAAGTGACAAACACTCAAAATTGACGAAATTAAAAAAAAGTGACAAATAAAATTCAAACTAATTAGGGTATTAACCCATCGAAGGGTTAATGATGATTTATATTTATAACCCTCATCTAATATACGACAGTTCTATAAACAAATAAAGTGAACAAATTCTTAGAACACCTTTATTATTAAACCCACCATCTATCTCAATATATATCACTAGCAACAGCCTCACATTGAATTTGATGATTATTTGAAATTGTCACTTTTTGTCAAACTTTGGTGGTGGCAATGATTTGATGGATTGATCAAAGCACGAATGCGAAGTTTGTTAAGAATGTTTGTAAAACGAGAATCAAGGCTAGGCAATCAAGCAAACAATACATTATGCATAAATTTTTATCACTTTCTATCATTTTTTTGGGTATTTATCACTTTATTGAATAGCTTCGAAATCTAAGTTTACATGCTAGTTAATAATTTTAGTTCATTGAATATTTTTCACTTTTTTCACTTACTGTCACTTTGTTTGGGATAGAAAAGTGATAGATTGTCACTTTTTCATATTTCCATTATAGCAAGCACCTTGGATACATCAATTGAATTGAATCAAAGAATTATAAATCGAATGCAAGACTAAAACGAGGTTTGAATTCGTATATTTAAATTTTAAAAAACACACACTTATATATTTAGCTAATTGCTCTAATAAGATACTGCGACTGTTTCAGGAAAAAGTGACAAAATTTCATTTTTCACATTCTCATTTTTACAAACACCTTTGGTCAGGCAAATTTTTAGTTGAGGATGGATGTGATCAATATATTCCAGAATGCACTACAACTCTTTGGAAGGGCTATTGAAAATTCCAATGCTCATATCTCAAGAATTCTGGACATGAGTGCAACAACCAGGGGTTTCAAGTGAAGCAATCCAGATGAGGTTTTTTCCTTACACTTTGAGAGATTCAGCTAGGGAAAGTTGGATACTTTTCCTCCTCACAACATCGCCAGTTGGAATTGTTTGAGCCAGAAATTCTTGAACAAATATTTTCCACAGCTTGGGCTGCAAAAATGGTTCTAAGTTCAATATTGCTACATTGGGCTAAATTCGACAAGCATGACTAATGTTGACTCCGTATGCGATGGATCTATTACAAAAAGGATAACAAATCAAGTGTATCAGATCATAGAGAATTTGACATTCACTAGTGCACTGTGGCCAATATAAAGAACATGTGCACATAAAGTAGCTGGGATACACGATGTGGATCCATTGACAACAATCTTAGTGTAGCTGGCAGCTTTAGCTTAAAAGGTAGAACATATGAGTGCAATACAAATAGCCAGACAGAGACGCAACCATTGTGGAGGGAACCATGATAGCGTATATTGTAATATGGGTAGTCCTTTAGTCCAATCAGTGGAAGATGTTAACTAGACACAAAACTTCCAGAGGCAGCAAAATAATCCTTACTTAAATACATACAATCCAGGGTGGAGAAATCATCTCAATTTTGCATGGAACAATAATCAAGAGGTTCAGACTGNAAGAACATGTGCACATAAAGTAGCTGGGATACACGATGTGGATCCATTGACAACAATCTTAGTGTAGCTGGCAGCTTTAGCTTAAAAGGTAGAACATATGAGTGCAATACAAATAGCCAGACAGAGACGCAACCATTGTGGAGGGAACCATGATAGCGTATATTGTAATATGGGTAGTCCTTTAGTCCAATCAGTGGAAGATGTTAACTACACACAAAACTTCCAGAGGCAGTAAAATAATCTCTATACCAACACATACAATCCTGGCTGGAGAAATCATCCCAACTTCTCATGAAGCAATAATTAAGGAGCTCAGACCGCACCATAATAGACTGCACTACCATGTTTTTAACAGATTGAAAATAAATCTTCATTAGAAGATCTTGCTACTTAATTGGCGGATATTCTACACAACATATACAAAGAACAGATAAGGCTTTGCAAGTTTATGGAGCTGCCATCAAGAATTTGGAAAATTAAATGGGACCAATAGCTAAGGTACTCTCTGAAAGACAGCCAGGAGCACTGCCAAGCGACATTGAGACAAATTCCGAACAACATGTAATGACAGTAAAAGTTATAGAGAGTGAAGATTAAAGTAATCATTACATACAACGGGGGTTCAATTTCCAAAAATCATAGTTGAGAGACAAGTGGTAGTGAATAAAAATGTGCCTTCTACGATAGATGAGCACTTGGAGAAATTTGAACAGAATATAGAATCAGAGAAATAAAAAGTATTAGAGTATCCAAAGGTTAAGATAACCACTCCTACTAGAGAATATGCTCTACAAATACTCTTCCCACAGAGATTGCAAAAGAGGAAGCTGGAAAAACAATTTGCAAAGTTCTTGGACATCTTCAAGAAGCTCCATGTCAACATCCTACTGATTGAAGCTATATCTCAAATACCCAACTATGCAAAATTTCTCGAAGGAGATCCTATCCTATCCAAAAAGAGAAAGTTTACAAATTTTGAGACCATCAAGTTAAATGAGGAATGTAGTGCTATCTTGCAGAACAAATTACCTCCTAAACTAAAAGATATAATGAGTCTCAAAATACATTTCTCAATAGGAAGTGATTCGAATTTAAATTGTTTATGTGACTCTGGATCAAGTCTGAACTTAATGCCTTTTTCTATCTACATGAACTTAGGTTTGGAAGAGCTGAAGGACACATCCACATCCCTTCAATTGGCGAACTTATCAATCAAATACATGCGAGGAGTGGTTGAGAATGTACTCATTAAAGTTGGCAAATTCATATTCCCGATTGATTTCGTTGTCCTACATATACATGAACTATAGTACGCAACATTACTTATCTTGGGAAAATCTTTCCTATCAACAAGCTGAGCTATCATGGACTTTGAAAGTGGCGAACTAACAATGAGAGTAGATGATAAGCAAGAGAAACTCAAGATCTACACTACTATCAAGAACTCATTACATGAAGAGATTAGCAAAAAGGCTAAGGAAGAGTTCAATTATATTGCTCAAAAGGTGCAACAACGCTTAAACGAGACAAAGCCTAAAAATTTAGGTAGCCTTGGACAAGATGAGAATGGAGAGTTTAAGGTTTGGAGGGCAAAAAGATGTTGAAAGGCTGGAAATTGCAATGAGTGTAACAAGATTCCAGCATGAGCTACCATAATCAATTTATCCATACAGTCTAGCTCAAGACTATAAATTAAGCACTCATCGGGAGGCAACCCAACTTCCTAACTCTTTTATTTATTCTTCTTTTTGCATTGCATGGCATATATATTTATTTTGATTATTAGTTGGCATTAAACTTAGGCACGTTTCAATTTATAGAGTATCACCATCCTATCATGTTTCCCCTTATATCATTGAGTTTATTATTGGTTATTTCAATTATTTGGGCTAAGTAACACATGTTCTAAGTTATTTGATCTTTAATATTTGATTAGACCGCAATGTGCAAGAACATGACATCGCAAAATACTCAAACCAACATAGACCAATGGGAAAGTGTGATGAAGAAGATTGTTTAGCCATCACACACAATGCCTCACACATTCAATAGAAAAATTCGGGGACTGCCTTCTTCATTTTCTTCCCTGTTTCCTTTTATTCTTACTTCTAATTTAGGACATTGAAGACAATGTCGATTTTAAGTTTGTGGGTAGAAAAAAAATGAGAGTTTTTACTTTTTGTATGTTTTTGAGTGTTTGTTTTTGCTTTAGTATATATACAAAATAATTAAAATATATATAAAAAATAAAAAAAAATATTTTCTTTTATTAGGCTATGTGCTTGCATGAGTTAGATAGTCTGGCCGACAATAATGATTATATTTGAGATTTGGTGTTGATTTATGAACTGTGGATAAAATGCATATTAGATTGATTGAGACTTAACCTTGCAAAATTTGATATTATGTGCACTAGAATTAAGTTGGACAACATGATGCTATGAGTTGATTCATATGTTGGATATGTTGATAGATTGA
>CAIGRH010260875.1:0-20998 GCA_903798295.1 Fraxinus nigra | reverse complement strand
TTTAAGAGACATACTTTCAACTCAACGATATTAAAAGTTAAAATATTTTCTACTATGTTGAGCTTATACATGGTCACGATGAATTCTTGAATATATTCACTAATTGAAACCTAAATTTTCATGCAGTTTTTATGTTGGTGTCAGTCTTGAATTTATGTATCTTACTTAGTCGATTGGTAGGTTACAATAACTATAACAGTGGTAGCCATTGCTGCAACTTCTGTCTTTCTCCCAATAGCTTCTTCAACCGACATCATCTCAGTACATGCATTTTGTTGATTGCAGAGCTTATTTGTCGTATATTTTCACATCTTTGTAGTCTCCAATCTCTATTATGTTATGAACAACATGCTCGAAATTGAAAGTCCAAATCATGGTAAATGTAATTTCAATATCTTTTATTAAGGATAATGTTGATTCAGGTTGGAATGTTCAATCGGCGAATATGAAATTTTTGCGACATGTTTGTCATGCAGATCTGAAAATCTCCGCGTACAAGCCGTGTCTCCATGCTACTCGAAGAGATCTCTGCACAACACGAAGATCACTGCACCCAAAGACAGTTTTTGTCCGCGCTGCACAGAGCACAGATCTCTGCGCAACATGGAGAAAGTCTTTGTGCTATGCAGAGACACGAAGATTATCAATAAAAATGACCTTCGTGTTTCATTTTCACATTATTTACTTATCAGTTCTTCATTAAATATACTCATCTACTTCATTAAATGCAACAAGCACAATTTTGTTAATATAATATTTAAAACTGAAAAGTAAAAATGAAAAGAAAAAGGTTGTGCTTTTATAATTATTAATATAAAATTATTTTGGATATTTAACAAATCTTAAATTAAATGCAAATGAATATTTATAACTACAAATATTATTATTACAAATACAAAATTTTACACTACACTTCACTTGCAAACATTTCACTCAAACACTTACACTTCACTTGCAAACATTTTGCTCAACAAGAAGCTTGCAAACATCTCCCTCAACAAGAAGCTTCACCATCTTCACTACCTTCTCTGCACACCAAATCATCACTCAAAAAGGTAAGTGATCTCAAATTTCTCTTCACACCACACACGCGTAGATCTGCCCGAAGACATGTTTGTTACGGAGATCTGAAAATCTCCGCGTGTAGGTCGTGTCTTCGTGCTTCGCGGAGAGATCTCCGCACAACATTGAGATCACTGTATGCGGAGAGAGGGGTCTCCTTCCACGCATGCGGAGACCCCTATCTCTGTAAGTGGAGCCATGAGTCTCCGTGTAGCACGGAGATTCGATCTCCGTACATGGTTTTCCCGTAGAGACTCTGGGTGGTCCCACCATTACTGGAAAACACCCTCTACGAAACACGTCCGTTTCAAATTCGAATTCCATTTGTTCATAAATAAAATTTTCTATTAAATTGTGTTTTTTAATAATGTGTGCAGATGTCTTTGGAATATATACTATTTTCAAACTAATGATTTTCTACTACAATCACTCAATTTCCAAATTATCAATATCTTAAAGATATTGTAGAGCTTATCAACGTATATCAACATGCATTTTTATTATGTAGTAATTTTTATGGATTTATATATGGAGTTATTTATAGATCAGAGGAAGAACAACAGTTCAGTAGTAAATTAGTTTATGAATTCATAATGAGACTTGTAAATTGTGGCAAAAACAATGAAATTTGGGTAAAATTAGATAACCATTTTGCCTACTTTAGTTTGCACGAGTTTTGTCTCATCAACGGATTACCTTGCCACGAGGTATCTATTAATCTTGACTTCAACAATGATCGACTTAGAAATCAATATATTAATGGTACCAAAAGAATTAGTATGAGCTAGGCATAATTGAGCACCTTAACGACTTTCTAGAGGATCCATGAGGCCGTAGAGCATATTTAGTTTTATTAAACTCACTGGGAGAATCTCACCTGGAAAGAGCATAGAGAATGCAACAAAAAGAGCAAAATGAATGTAAATATTCATTACATGGACATTCATTTGCATTCCAGGTATTTTCTTGTATTCTTTTATTTTTCACCAATCTAAATAGGGTTTATATATAGTTTAGTTTACTCGTATCTAATATTTATTTTCAATTATGTTTCAATATTGGATATACAAAGCTTTTCCACAGATTAGACCAAAATTTGGACGTCATAGATACAAAACATTAGAGAGTCCAATGATGCATAGATGGAAGCCGAATAAAATATTGAGAGAGAAAATAGTTAGGCAATATTTGGTTAACGAAGAGGTAATTTAATTATTTAATTATATTTCTTTATTATATTACATTATGCATTTAATTATATCTTTTTTGTCATTCTCCAAACAAAAATCAGAAGAAATCATTTAAATATTTCATTACAATTACAGATTCAAGTGATTGCAATGTTACAACCAACAAGGGAAGAATTGGAAACACTATTATATCCAACTCTTTCATTGCCACAGAACAACCAACATAATAAACTAGATGACATTGTGAATGGAGAAATCAACAATGTAGCACAACAAATCCCAGATAGCACTGACAACATGCCTAATCCTAGGACATATAGTTCGGTTGGAGTTGGCCCAAGTTCTACTTCTATTGGCTCCAATTATGTGACTAGAGAATAAATGGAACAAATGCTGAACATATATTGGCAAGCGTACAGTATCGGATGTATCAAGTTTGTGCGACTGCTTGAAAACAAACATTGTCGAAGAATCAAGGAGACAAAAAAGCCACTACCAAGCAATTCTTCAAAACAAAAAAGAATTGTTTGAACAACAGCAGAAATGGCAGCAAGACCACTATCAGAAACAATTCTTTCAACAACAGTAACAGTGGCAAGAAGAACATTACCAAGGCATGCAATCTAGGATGCAAAATTACGTGGATACCAATTTAAGTTCAGTGAAATCTTATATTAATGAACAATATAGCAATATGCTGAACAAATTATCGGACTGGGAATCAAACATGAAATCCGTTATATCTTCCCTCCAACAGCAGGATGTTCCTGTTTATAGGAGTCTAGTTCTAAAATATGCCTCATCATCTCAACAGATTGAAGATGTTCAAAGGCTGACAAAAGGAAAAAAATACAGTCTTGAACACCATCCACATGTTATCCTTTAGAAGACTATCCTATGGGCAAATACACAATAATTAGAGATTGGGTAATAAAGAATCCATCTAGGTCAATCTAATTCTACTTTATTAATTTGAATATTATAACTTTACTTTGATTTATTTAAAACTAATTTAAGTTATGTTGTGCAGTGTATATTGGGACGATGGAACTAGCAATTTGTATAAAAGATACACATTGAAAGCAATAATGGACACAACACAAGATATGAATACCGCGGTTAGTAAAGTTAAAGTTTATTCATCATAATAAATTTCGTTACATACATAATATATTTAATTTACATTTATATATTCTATTAGAATCTTGACCTGAAGTTAAAACTGCCGAAACAGCTTATCAAGGACGGTTGCACCTTTGTTTCAAACGAATATGCAATTCTAGATTTCGAATTTGAAAATGAATGTACTCGCCAGATTATGTTGCAAAGAAGCATAAAAGAAGGAAATGCAAGTACAAATTCACTAGATTTAACTCTTTTAGAAGAATACATAAATGACAATTTACCAACAACTGATCGTTCATGGATAACGTGTAATTATCAATTATTTCCATGTTCGTATCCAGGCAACAATTGGTATCTCTTTCTTGTAAATTTTTGCGAATGAGAATTCCAAATATATGATTGTAGTCACAATGTTCATTTGCCACAACAGGTCAGGGAACATGCAAATGCAGTAGTAAATTTGGTCCAAACATTATTAATGTCTTCAGAGTTTTCCATCAGCCAAGATATAAGGAAAAATAAAAACAAATAGAAGGAATTAGACATCATACCTTACTTACCTTGTACAAATAATGGATGAGTATTCAAACTATTTACTATTTACTATAATATTTTTTTTTTGCTTACTTTAATTTTAACTAATTTAATCTAAAATAAAACTTTTTCTTCCATAGGTCAACTGTGCAAATTTTTTTGCTCAAATACATAGAATAACTCATTCTTGGATATCTAATAGAATCAGTTTCTCCGGATAGGATGATTATATACAGACGAAAGATTGTAGTAGATATTTTCTATAATGAATACTTTCTACATCCTCGTTGATCCTGTTATTCATGGATAATCATATTTGCGCAAAAAAACTGTTTGAAACATCTGTTACAACTCATTGGATTCGTACTGAAAACAGAGCTGAAGAAGCTCCTACAGTTACAAATTGAAAGATATGAAATCAATTGTCCATTGTGCTCACATGTCAAATGTCCACCTTTGAAATAGCCTTATATGAACATATATATAACTAAGACCATTAGAGTTTGGAAAATTTTTCATATTTCTTGCTACACTCGTAATTCACTTCTTTAATGTTTATATTTTTGGTGTTTGATTCGCTCTTTGTATTATGGGTGGAAGTCATATCATCTCACTCGAAGTCTTAAAGGAATTTATTCGCATGACAACTATGGTAAGTCGCTTTACTTAAAGCATGTTTAGCTAAGGTTAAAAAAACTTTGTGCTAAATAAGCTTAGATATGCTATTTTTCTTGCCATATTGTTAAAAAATAACTTATTTACTTATAGATAAACTTTTTATGCTTAGCAAAAGAAGTTGTTAAGGACTTTTTATTAACAAGAGCTTTCAAAACTATGCACATTATTTATGCTTTACATGTTGAAATTATAATTTAGTTAAAAGTTGATATTCTTGATTTGTAGCCATATGACCATCATCTTCACATGGCTTCTCATTCTATAGAGTGGTTTTCCAGTTACAAGCTAAAACTTATGTAGGTTGAAAATTCATTTGATGAGATGCATACAGAGTTGGCTATTATGGCAGAAACTAAATTGTCTGAGGCACAAAATGTGATGGAGAATGCTAAAAAGAAGTTCATGAAGACAAGCGTGTTAATTATTTTTTCATATGCAATAATGTGCTAGAGCTTATTTCTCATAAATTGTTTTGCTTGGAACAGAGAAACTATCCAAATGGACTTTATTAAGAAGGGCATTGTAGAACTCATCATATCAAGTGGCTTGCCAATGCTATTAAGATTTTTCCGAAGTCCTTCGTCATCTTGAATAACAATAGCTTTATTCTTCAAGTATGTGTAACTTGAATATTCAAGACAATTCTTCCTTTGTTATAGCAAATCCCAAAATGGTAACAATAGCTTTATTCTCCAAGTATGTGTATTGATATATTCAAGGCAATTCTTCCTTTGTCATAGCAAATCTCAGAATGGTATAACCAAGTAAATTTCTCTTGCTTTAAAAATTGACATGAAATAGTTTTTCCACATTCACGAAAAATGTTGTTAAGTTTTGCAATATCCACCATTTGACAACTAAAGTGAACTTGTGGTATGCTATTCATGAACTCATGAAAAATGATTTGAGATTTAAGTGAAGATTTCCATTTATGCACAAATTTGAAATTTCTGCATACTTATTTTTTATTCAAATTACTAAGTATAAAATGTTTTGCTACATTTAACACATTAATATCACCTTCAACATAACCTAACCCGTGCAGTGCACCGACAAAGACTAACTAAAGAATATGTTTGTAAATGAAAGTTCGGATCATAGTAAATGTAATTTCGGATATCCAATATCTTTATTGAAGTTCATTTATTTCTATTAAGAGTAATGTTGATTCACGTTGGAGTTTTGAATCACTAAATATGAAATTCTTGATATGTGCTTAAATGTGTTCGTCATATTTACTAATTTACAATTTTATTTACCCACTCCATTAAAATAGGCTTTTTGAATAAATATATATTTAGAAATAATTCTTTTTGGGAGAATGTATGCATAAAAAATAAGAAAGTTCTTAAATCTATATGTAATTTATAGGGGTGTCAACGAGTTGAAACTCGAAGCTCGGGCTCGACTCGAGTAAAAATGGTTTGGGCTTTTTTTGGTCCAATCCGAGCAAAAGCTCGGTCAAAAAATTTAGGCTCGACTCGAGCCTTAGTGAGCCGAGCCGATTTTTTTTTTTAAACTCATTATAAATCTAATTTTTTTTAATGAATTTAAATTTGTAAAATTTATACGTATTATAAATAATAACTTAATATTAATGTATACAAAAAAAATACAGCTAAAATAAATAAAAAAAAGAGTTGTTTGCGTTGTGACTAACAGCTGCCTTTGCGGACAACTATATTTTTTTTTTCATTTTTTAATTTTTTTTATACTCGACTCACTGGTCAGTGATGAGCCCAGACTAGCTCGGGCTTAGCCCGAGCCACGAGCCTACCAAGCTCGGGCTTTTTCCTAGTCGAGCTCGAGCCATCCGGGCCATTTTACCATCCATAGTAATTTATGAGGGAATGTATGATTTAAAATAAGGAAAAATCAAAAAAAGTAATGTTGAATACACTCTCTGCGTCCGCGGAGAGTGTTCGCTCTATGCGTGTACTTTTCCCTGCGCATCGAGGATAGTGAATTCCACAATTGTTTTTCCTTCATATGTGCATTGTTTTTACTTATAATGTTGAATGCACTCTCTGTGTCTGCGGAGAGTGTTCGCTCTATGCGTGCACTTTTCCCCGCGCATCGAGGAGACCGAATTCCACAATTTTTTTCCTTCATATGTGCATTGTTTTTACTTATGTTAATATATTATATTAAAATAAGTTGACAAGATGTATGTACTTCATGTATGTAATTCGTCTTCAGTTTGTCTTAACCAATCTCGTTCACTGTTCATTCATCCATTTTTATACGTCACCTGGCTATGCCTTTTCAATCCATCCTCGTCCACACACATTTCTCAATCTACTCCAACATACATTCCTTAGTCTACTCTCCTCTTTCCTAAAAAACTTAACCCTTGACAATTTCTGAAGTTGAGTTTTACTTTTCAGTATTAATCTCATACTAAATTCTGAATTTATGGTTGGACAAGATTTAGTGCACTTCCTCTAATCGGTAATTTCTTTCTGCATCTATTCAATGCAAATAATGTAATGCTAGGATCGTTGACTAATACAAATATGTATAATGTACCTAATATGTATAATGTGTTGCTCTCTCAGATTCGCCAAAATCCAAGATTCTTAAATCTTTTACCACCACGCTTTTTCATTTTTATAGTTTTCAACTTTATAGGTGAGCAGTGGCCGTTGCAAAGACAAATTAGAATTCTTAATATTCTCTATATCATTTCTCTTGCCCAATATGAAGCGTGGATGCCTGCTTGTTTGCTTGTTCAAATGCTTCACTAAAATTTTACAGTACTAAAATTTTTACGGTAAACGAAAATTGAGTTGCAAATAAACCACAGTTGGTAACAATTGTACATTTAAACTCTGAATCTACCTTAAATAATTGGCAGGAATTAGTAAGAAGACTAAGAACAAACATACCATAATAAAAAGTTTAATTTTGTATTTTCTATTCAAGAATATCTGTGGCTTCATTGTCTTTAATTGCATGTATATGTTTACTAACTTACATAATTCAATTTATAATATAACATTAAATAATTGGCAGGAATTAGAAAGAAAACGGAAGGAAAACATACCTCAAGGTGATAATAAAAAGTTAGGTTCTACATTTTCTATTCCATCTATGGCTTCATTATACTTATCTTTACTTTAATTCCATGTATCATTATTAACTTAGATGGTTTAATTTAATAGTAGATACACAAGGACGAAAAAATCTTGAGGCCTTATAAGCTTGCATGTCAAAATCCAAAAAAAAATCTATATCAAACTACCGTTGAATCTATGTTTTTGCTGAGTGAAAGGCTGCCACAATGTTCACAATATACCTTGGATTGAGATTTTAGAAAGTTAGTCTCTCTGAGAATCCTCCTGACTAAGAATTGAGGTTAATACCTTATTTTGAAATGTAAGTTAATTTATTTACTTTCTTAAATTTATGTGTAGCTTACCCTCAAATTCTAAAGTCACAAGTTCTAAAGTCAGATACATTTGTATTGTTAATTATTTGTCAGGATACGAAGACAATGTTGGATCCCTATATCTGCACAGCTTGATCTTCTTCAATGCAGATTTGATGGAGGGAATAAAACTCCAAGCAATGCAGAGATTGTACAAATAGTCTCTCAATTATCGTCGTATACTCATATCTCTGGAAAAAAATGTTTGCAATTGGTTTAGTAACAGACATGCTCAATAAAAAAGAAAGCGGGCTTGTACACAAGCAGAGAATGTTCAACCGAAAAATCTAAGGTATGAGAAGCAACTTGATCGATGCGCACGGAGCTTCAGATTAAGAGGTCTGTCTTTATTAATAAATTACGCTCAACTTACCGTCTTGCACTTTAAAACCTTGTTTATACTCTTTTTCCCTTGTACTCTCCTTGAATTTCTTCAGATGAATATTGTGCTGAAGAAAGTGAAATGATTGTGGAAGAAAATTGTTTGTCAGGTGCTTGTGAAGATGCCAATATGCATAAAAAGATTAAGGGTATGATCTTGCATATCACGTGTTACTTTTGTTACCTTCTCATTGTGTGTCAAATATTGTTTTATTATTTATTGTACATTTCAATCTCTTATATTCATTTCATTACCTATAGTTCTATGTATATTTATTAATTTCCTTCATTAATTTATTTACTTTATCTTTGTTTGTAGTTGATGAAGTTTCTTCAAGCACTGGTGAGTTATCACAGGAAATATCATGTAGTCCTCACCTTAGTTTAGGTCCATTCTAATTATAAAATTCTTTGATTTTCACTTAGATTTTCCTTTGTTTTAGTTTCATTTTATGCTTATATGCAATATTTTTCCCAGTACTTGAATTGTTTACAAAATCAACCTTTTCAAAAAATGCTACTTTTCACCGGCCTCCCATTGCCATTGCCATTGTCATTGTGTTATTCATATTTATCTTAGTCTTTTCTCTTACAATCTTTTTTAAATTATTTTTTTTCCTTCTTCCTGTTAGGTTATGCTATGTATTTATCTGTTCATGAAAACCGTGTTATTGAGAATCCACATGAAAATAATCATATGCGATATGAATGTATATCAAATGTTCATTTTATTGGTGAATATATTGAAAGAATTCATACAGAAAGTATTCTTTTTGAACCTTATGTCTTGCCATCTTGTACAATTTGTATACATTGAGGTGTGAAAAAATTCTATAGAGAAACCAAAGGCTTTTGTTGTTGTGATGAGAGTGAAATTACAATTACATAATATGCCTCATGAACTATATGAATTATTTACTTCTAAATCAGAAGAGGCTCTCGCTTTTAAAAAAAGTTGTTCGAAGTTACAACAATCATTTTGCATTCATTTCGTTTGGTGTTGAATATGATACAGAGTTGTGTAAAAAAAATAAAGGTATCTATACTTTCAAAGTTCAAGGACAAGTGAACCATTTCATAAGCCCATGTGTACCGATTGATGGGAATCTTACATATTTACAGTTATACTTCTACGATACTGAAAATGAAATTCATAGTAGACTCAACAGCTTTGACAAGTTTTGTGAATTAACTTTAAGAAAGTTGATAGATATTTTTTTTTTTTAGAAAAAATCCATATTGTAACTTTTTTCGATCATTAAGTAAAGTTATTAATTTAGAATCATGTCATTTTTTACTGAGGTGTGATCCAAGTTTCGGTCAAAGAATATATACCATGCCAACATCATAACAAGTGGATGTAGTTTAGGTTGATGAAGACCCATCTGCAAATATTCAACATCAAGATTTATTAATTTATAGATATTCAGGTAATGCATATAAAGTTCAATAATATTATGGTTGTTATGATCCACTTCAATATCCATTACTTTTCCAGTAAAGAGAACTTGGATGACATGAAGGTATTGAAAAGGTAAACGTCAATGCTTTACAAGTTCGAGCCCCTCAAGACTTAGTAGATGTTAATAATGTAAATTTAGCGGATCAACTTTTGGAAATAGAAAATCATGGTAAATTTTATTCATTACAGTTAATTATAGTGATTTATTCTTTAGTAAAGAAATGTATTTATCTTGGGAATATTTTTCGTTGTTTTTTTATTTTTTGTAGTTTTAATGGCATGGAAGAAACGGATGATTGTATCGTGTCGAGAGTATTACTGTTACAAAACTCAAATCAGGTCTATATACAATTCTGTGCTTCTATATACTGTCAGACTTTTTCAACAATATGTGGTGGACATATATGTTAAAATTGAAACTGATTGAACTTTTTTCGCAATAATCAAAACGCTATAAGAGGAGAAGTTTATCAAGGAATTGCAGATAGTATACAAAATGGTGAGAATGGGGTTATAAAATTGGCAAATCAATAGTTTTGCCTGTTGGATTTATTGGGGGTCCTAGAAATATGACTAAAACATATATGGATGCAATGTCTTTAGTTCAGAGATATGGAAAACCTGATATTTTTTTAAAATGACATGTAATTCAAATTGGCCTGAATTAAAACATGAATTAAAACATAATGATGAAATACAAAATCGGCCAGATTTGTTAGAACGCATATTTCGTGCCAAGCTTGAAGAACTGAAAACACATTTGGTTAAGAAAGAATTGTTAGGTCTTATAATTGCATATGTTTATGTGATTGAAATCCAAAAAAGAGGATTACCTCATGCTCATTTTCTCTTAATATTTAAACAAAGTTTTAAGATTAAAAACCTTTCACAAGTTGATGAAATTGTCTCATGTGAAATACCAGATCGAAATAAATACACTCACTTATATGCTGTTGTCGTAAAACATATGATGCATAGTCCTTGTAAGCATTTGAATCCTAACAATGTTTGCATGGAAAACAATCATGTATGTAAAAATAAATACCCAAAAGAATACATTCAACATACTTTGTTAGGTAATGATTCAAATCTACTTTATAAGCATCGCAATGATGGTGTAAGTGTTAAAGTAAGAGGATGTTTATTAGACAATAGATGTGTTGTACCATATAATTCTTATATTTTAGCTAAATATGATTGCCACATTAATGTAGAGATATGCTTTCTGTTAAAACTATTAAATATTTATACAAGTACGTATATAAGGGACATAATCGTATTCATTTTACTCTGAATAAAGAAACAAATGAGCAGTTTATTGATGAGATTACAAATTACCAATCAACTAGATGGATATCTGCACTGAATCTATGTGGAGGATATTTAGTTTTGATTTATTTGATATGTCTCCTACAATAGTTTCTTTACTACATACTAAGAATGCTCAGTTAGTTACATATAGTGAGACGAATGATTTATCAAAAGTTATAAATAAAGACTTTGTTCACCGAACAATGTTAACTTAGTTTTTTAAAATGAATATTTCAAATCAAAAGGCAAACTCTACAAAGAAGTTTCTACACATTTTTTTATGGAATCTGTCCATGCAAATTCGAAGTCCTCGAAAACAGAAAAATGTTATTGGTATAATAGTCACTGCTGATGCATATGAGGGTGAGATGTTTTTTACAAGTCTTACTAAATCATATTAAAGGGCCAAAATCTTTTGAATATTTGAGAACAATTAATGGTCTTGTTTGTCTACTTATCGTAAATAGGCACTTTTACATCGTCTCCTTAGTGGTAATAACTATTCTGAGATGTATTTAACTGAAGCGATAACTTATCAAATGCCCATATTATTGCGCCGATTGTTTGCCAATGTGTTGACTTTATGTAGCCCTACAAGTCCAATAACTTAGTGGGACAAATTTAAGGATTTTATGATAGAATATTATTTACATAAAGGTCTAACACAACACGATGCTGAGATGAAAGCTTTGCATTGTATAAGTTCTTTCTTAGAGAACATTGATAAAAGTATAAATGATTATTGCTTGGTAGATTTTGATTTTACTGTCAACGATGATGATATGTTTGAAATCATGATTGCTAAAGAAACTACGAATATTAATGTTGGGTTAGACATGCATTGTACTAAGAATTTAAATAAAGAGCACCAAAGTGCCAATGATATTATTCTAGATTGTGTTTTAAATGATAGGAATGTAATGTTTTTTTATTGATGGTTCGGAGGTATTGGGAAAACATATTTATACAAAGCAACTTGCCGTTGTACGATCTCTAAATCTTATTGCATTAGCAACTGCATCATCAAGTGTGGCTGCATCTTTATTACCAGCTGGTTGAACAAAACATTCACGATTCAAAATTTCGCTTGAAATAAGTTCAGATATACGATATCTGTACGTAAACAATCTCTACTTGGTAAGCTTTTATTAATGACTAAGCTATTTGTATGTGATGAAGTGCCAATGGTTCATAAATGTGCTTTTGAAGATTTAGATAAATTGTTAAGAGACATTACTGAATGTCAATTACCATTCGGTGGAAAAGTCATTGTATGTGGAGGAGATTTTGCCAGATTTTACCAGTTGTGCAAAGAGGAACAAAAGACGATATAATGAAGGCAAGTTTAGTTTTTTCACATTTATGGCATTCATTTACTCAACTATCATTACTTCAAAATATGAGAGCTAGATTAGATCTTTTACGAATATTTAATGAACATTGGGAACATAATTGAGAAAAAACATTCGTGCCACATGATTAAGCTTCCTCAAGATACCATTATCAATTTCGAAGACGAATTAAAATCATTAAGAAAATTAAATAACATTGTGTTTCTCAATTTCCTAACATATGGCGATGACTTAAATATTATGATAAATATAATTATTTTAATCCCAAAAAATGAATATGTAGATTTAATAAATAATATGTTACTTAAAGACATTCCACGAAAGAAATTTACACATTTTAGTTTTGATGAAATCATTGATAAAAGTGAAGGATTCATTTATGAAGATTTTTTAAGCAGTCTAACTCCCAATGGTATCCCTCCACATGAACTTGTGCTGAAAAAAAACTGTCCAATTATGTTGTTTAGAAATATTAATCATTCTGAAAGTTTATGTAATGGGACTAGAATTATTTATCGTGACTTTAAACAAAATGTGGTTTTAGCTAAAATTGGGTTTATGCAATGGGACTAGACTTATTTATCTTGAATTTAAACAAAATGTGATTTGACCTGAAATTGGCAAAGGAGAATTTTGCGGAAAACAAGTGTTTTTACCTAGGATTCCATTCATTCCACTTGAAAGTGATAAACAGTCAGTGTCATTTAAAAGAACTCAGATTCCACCGCGTCCTTATTTTGCTATGACAATTAACAAAGCTCAAGGTCAAACTCTAGATTTTGTTGGCTTATATCTTCATGAACTTGTATTTTCACATGGTCAATTATATGTTGCATTATCCAAGGCTAGAACAAGAGGAATATAAAAGTTCTGATTAAACCTTCCGTCAAACATAAATTTCATACTTGTTGCACAAAAAATATTGTTTATCATGAAATCTTGGATTTAATACGTAGCAATTAACCATTTAAGCAATGCTTATACCATTTTGGTTCAATAAATACAAATGTACAATATAGCTTTTTATAATTAGAATTCTGCTATGTTTTTTTAATTTATCATCAAGTTATTAAATGGAAATTTTAAGCATATGAAATGCATAGAAGAATCTTATATGCTACATACCTTTGGATTGATAGATTGTTTGAGTTTAAGTAATGGCGTCAAATTAGCTTGTTCTATTTCATCTTTTACTTTCCAACATTGTCAATGATGTATGATTGAAGACTATCATGATAATTTGTTAGTGAGAGCAAACTTCATGAGCAATTCTCATCTCTTCCTTGTTATAAATCAGACATTTTTTTTAAATTTTTTTTTCTTATGTATATCCAATTTTTCGCATTTGAATTATGAATGTGGTTTGGCGATATATGCTAACTTACTCCACATCCTTACAAAAAGCCATGTCATGTGATTTTTCCTTTATATATTCGGTCCTGGCTAAGTATAGTGTCTACATTTTGGGCCGCTAGCGACATACATTCTTTAGGTGGTTTTCGTATCTTCAGTAGGCATGTTGACAGATTAACAATGAGTATACAATTATTATATTGTCTTTGTGTCTTTTCATTAGCTTGATAATACCACATGCCAATTTATTGATGGGACAAATTAGCATTCGAGTTTTTGGGTGCTTTATTGGCAAAGTTGTCACCATTCATTCATCCTTTCTATTGTCATTCTTGAGTTCAAAATTGTGACAAGGTTTCTTTACTCAACTTTCACAGTTTTTTGTTTTCTATTCCTTGCCTTCTTCCGTTCCTATCACAATCTTGAAAACAAGCATTTGTATTGTTTTTTATGACAGACATATTGTTAAATCACATAAGTATATTGTTAAAGAATGTACCATGATGCTACTATGGTTGCTCATGAGATTCACTTTACTCGTTCAAATTTATTTTTGCTCACATGTCGAGATAAAAGATATACTGAACTTATTAAATAATTAGTTGTATCACGGTGGAGAGATTGAAGACACTTCTAATGCTATCTTTGTATGTGTTCTCTTCAATAACTTCCCCTTCATAAATGTTGTTGAGTTTTCTCGTGCCATTGTGAGCATGCATGCATATTTCATAAGCTTGAAAGCAATGCATTTTTAAATTTCTAAATACAATTGTTGCCCAAAAAGGTCAAGTTCAGACGGTGTCCATGCACTCGGAGACACGATCTCCATGCAGGCCGCACACCATCTTCTACAAAAATCCCGACATTTTTTCATGACTTTCTCTCTATAAAAAACATTTCGCTAAATTTTTTATATTCCTTTATTTGTGATTTTCCAATAATATATTCATTTTTATAACTCACCAATCTCATATAATCAATTTATGTCAACAATCTCATATAATGATAGCTTTACAATTTAGTCATATTTCAATAGTTAACTAATTTGCTTGTCTGATACCTATACCAGGTATATGTACGCATAATAATCAAATATAACAGTACCTTTAGTAAAGGTGTAATCATATTTATTTACGTATATGGATTGATTTATACTCAATAATTATCCTATGATCATTTTTGTACTTGATGAAGTTTCATTGAATTGATTTACTTGCCCATACTTTGATGAAACTTCACCAAATTGATTTACTTACTCATACCTGATAATTGGAGCACTAATTTTTTTACCAATAAAATACGTTGACGAAGTTTTACTAAATTGATTTACTTGTCCTTACCTTGATGAAACTTCAACACTGACTGATTTTCTTGCCCATACCTGATAATTGAAGCACTAATTTTTTACCAATAAAGTATGTGTACTAATATATTTTAAACTTTGATTAACAATTTACTGCACACAAATATTTATAAAAGGGTTTCATCCCGATTTTTCAACACAAACAAACACAAACACTCGCTTCATCTGCTTTTCAAAAAAATCCAAGTACAAAATCGAAAAAACCGCCATTCCCAATACAATACAAACCCTATAATGGAAGAACACTACCAAATAATACCAAAAATTGTTTTGAGCATTCAAAAGTGGAGATCTAAGGTCATTGTGGTAGAAAAACAATCACCAAAACATTCAAAACAAGCCAATGGAAGGTACCAACATTTGATGTTAACGAATACTCAGGCAACTCTTATGCATTATACGTATAGGTTTTAGATTCAATTATCATCTATTGTCTTTATTTTCAAACTCTTCAGGCTTCTTATTGTATTCATACAAATTCATTTTCCAGGGTAAAACTATCCATGCTAGCTTATATGATTCCAATATCAATGCTTTTGAGGATCAGCTTTTTCTTAGAAAAACTTATGCAATTTCGAAAGCTTATGTGAAGAACAACATGGCTAACTACAAATATTCAACATAATCTTTCCAATGGACAACATCAGGAGAAACTCGTGTTGAACAAGTAAATGAAGATAACCTGGAATTTGTTTTTTCAAACTATCATCTAGCACCTTTTCACGAGGTTGAAGAATACATGGATACAGATGTTGATTTAAGTAACAACCTGCACATCTCATTCGTCAAATAAAATTATATACTAATCCTACAAAAAAATTACCTTAATTAAGTTTAGAAAAGTTAAGAAAAATAAAGAGATATAATAAATCCTTTTAAATTTTATTCAGATATACTTGCAGGTGCAATTGATATGACTCCTAAGCGTCTGATTCAATCAAAATATGGCAACCAAACATAGGTACATGATGTCATACTTCTTAACAACAATTTAAAACCAATGATGCCAACACTTTGGGATTCATTTGTTGATAGAGAATGTGTACTACTAGTAGACAACGTTGAGAAAAAATCAGTCATCTTTGCGGCACATCTCAAAGGTACATCCTTCTTTGGTATGTTCTACTTCTTTGGTGTGTTGTATTTGGTATATTCTATTTGGTGTAGTATGTTGTTTACCATTATGTGACTAATTTATTTTTCATAATGATATATTATTAGGTTTGAAATTGTTTACAAAAGTTTGTAACACTTTCTTCATAAATACACTTTTCAATGAAGTAAAACAAACGGTAGAATGGTATGTAAAATTTGGTATATTTTATTGTCATTTTTCCTTTTCTCTACATCTCTATATCCACATAGCATTGTTACACTTCCTAATTATGTAGCAACCTATTCTCTAAGGGTGAAAGACAATTCCATAAAAATCGATGACAATTTCGTAAAAATCGATGATTTCGTGTTGAAAAAACCATACGTGGACAAAAGCCCCATGACTCTTTCTCCACTTGTGTGTAGTAAATTCACTCCCATTTAGAATCTTCAGGGACGCCTCTTAGCAGTAATGTTGCATATTACATAACTATAAGCAACTTCTATTTTCATTATTTTCCCAATATACATATTTAAGAAGATAAACTCAGTCATACCCTTCATATTTCCACATAATTTGTGTAAACATCACAAGTTTTATTGGGTAAACGACACAGCAACCACATACAACATCAATAACAGATCTTGGTACATGGCTTGTAAGAATTGCCATAAAAAATCAAATGTTGATTTTGGAGAAACATGTCTTTGTATTTTTTGCAAAAATCCGAATTCTAAAGTCGTTCCTCGGTACTAATCACTAATCAATCTTCTCATTTTCCTTTATGCATAATTTTTTTCTCATGTCTTCATATAATAATACTCAAATGTTATTCACCTTAGGGCTAGAGCATATGTGTAGCTCTCAGATGTGACAGACTCTCTTAATGCAAGTGCGATTGGTAAACCAACCAAGAAACTGTTATTTACAAATTTACAATCCTTGATGGGACAAACCAATTTTGTAAGAATTTCAACCTAACTTAACCATTTTGCCATTCTGTACATATTTTATTGAAATAATAATACATGATTAACATCTAGGGTTCACAGTCAATCTTCCAAAACGTCATTCAAAAATGTAAAACACTGAAAGAGCATTTTACTTAAAAGCAATGCCAACTGAACCCAATTCATCAAGTTATAGATTTGACATCATCTCTATAATAGATTTAGACCATATAAATCTAGGAGAACAAAGCCAAACAAATGCTGATACTAAAGTTATGGCAACTACACTAGCTGATAACACCATTAACACAGACTCTCAAAAAGATTGGTCACCTCCAGCAAAGAAAGCTCTATTTAAGTCTTCGTATCGTTCGTATACTTCAAATGTTGATTGTGATGAAAACATGAATTTAAAACTCCTAGGCATAGATCCATTTACTGAAAAAGAAAAAATGGAATAAATTATGATTGAAATGTCTTTTGGAAAAAAACTTTTGAGAAACACTGTTTGTCGCGCTGTTTTATTTTATTTGTTATATGCCATGACCTGTACTTTTATTGTATATATTTAGAAGAAACTGATGAAAACATGTTAATGTTGAAAAATGATGTATATCGAACATGATAACTACATCATTATTTTGCTTAACTTTTATATCTGTACCTTTTTGTTATCAACATTAATGGAATCGGTTTCTATTTTCTTCCCAAAATTTGTTTCTTTTTTCCGTTCTTTCAGTTAAATTGGATTTCATGAAGTTCTATTTCAATTCAGAGTTATTTTTCAAGTGCAAATATACCAACTCAAATTAAAGTTGCTGGAGAGAAAGAATTTGCCAAATTCAGTTTACAACTTGTCTCCAAATGAATAAAATCCATTCTTTATCTACTTTAATCTAAACAGAAAAATAGATATAATGTAGTGATGAAAAATAGATATAAGAAGCGAATGAGCAAACAACCTAATTTCTTATAATTCGATTTTATCATTTTTTGTTACCATTCTTTTGTGTTATGTAGTTTACAGAGTTTTTTTTATAATTATTTTAAATTAGATGGATATTTATAACTTATTTTCCGAGCATTTCCTAACACACATTTGTCTATAGCATTTTCTACATTTCGTTGCTACCTTTTCCACACACCCAATCGTCGCCTGAACGTACCTTCCTCTCTCGGCACATATACTCTCAACGTTACGCGGAGACACGGTTGGCCCAGCGTGGAGACCAAATCTCCGCGATGCGTAGAGATGCAAATGCGGACACTAGATCTCCGCGCATCGCGGAGATCTGATCTTCGCACGGTGTCTCTGTGATCTCAGCGTTTCCACACATTGCGCTGCACGGATTTTGAACAACCGTTTGTGCGTATATATTTACACATACATAAGCATCCGATGAGTTTGGATTTGGTTTTGATATGCATGTTTCGATTTTCTGCATATTTTCTTTCTATCGTTAACCAATATCAGTGAATGCACATTTAATAGACAGAATCTGCAATCTTCAATTGTTCAATCTGTTTTGCTATTAGATGATGCACAAGTGAACTTCATTCTACTTTTCCACATATTGGTAGTCGTGCCATATACATTATGTGGTTTGAAGAAAAATTAGATAACAGAAGCAGTTCAATTATTTACAAAATTATATAGATGGTATTTAGAATAGATTAATGAGGTAGTATGCTCTCTGTTTCAAATTTGTCATATACTTTGGTATGATAGTGGTTTATAAAAGGTGTTTTCCCTTTTTTTTTTAACAAAAACTCACTGTATTATTAACGTGTTTACTTTCACAATTTTACCAAATACCCAATTTGGTACTTTTATTACAAGTTAACATAAGGTAACCCAACATGATTGATGCAACTTTGTTACTGTTACAAGATTGCTATATTATTATTCTCAATTAAGCTATAATGTCACTCTAATGTGATGCATTCTTCTTTGATTATCAAGAATAACCAGCTTTCATCTTGTGTTTGTAAAAGTCTTGAAAAAATGGACATTTGTTTGCAACTGAGGCCATTCTTCTTGGATTTCAACATTATTTAGTGATGCTTGGCACAACAATGATCATACTAACTGTTCTGGTCCTCAAATGGGGGAGAAAATGTGAGGCATTAGAATGCTTACATGCAGCTAAATTCCACAAATTTATGTTGTGTCATGTTGGTATCCACTGACCTACTCAAATACACACTTTTCTTTTTTCCCTTCCAGGAGGACAAAGGTAAAGTCATTCATACTCTGCTATTTGTTGCTGGATGGAACACTCTGCTACAATCATGATTTGGAACCAGATTACTTGCTATAATTGGAGGGTCTTATACCTTTGTTGTGTCCACAATTTCAACTATTCTGTCCACTCGATGGAGTGATCCAAACCCTGAATCGGTTTGTATTTTTAATCTCTAGCCCAATGTTTCAATGAGAAATCCATTATTTCTAAGACTTTGAGGTTGGGTCTTAAGACATGGATTTACAAAGGAAGTACAAACCAGTATATGAACTGCACAAAGTTAGTGATGATATAATTTGGTTCTAATGTGTTTTACCTTTCATGACCATGCAAAGAGTCAAGCAGATTATGCAAGCCACTTAGGGTACACTTATTATTGCCTCAACTATTCAAATAGTTCTAGGCTTTAGTGGGCTCTGGCATAATATTACAAGATTTTTTTGTTATAGAATTAATGTGCTTGCCTCTTATTTTCATCCATAATAAGAATGTTTAAATTCTTGTATTATCGTTGTAATATAACCGTGTCAGTACTTGAGTAAATCCTTCTTTTACGAAATTGTTAATTGGAGACAACATAATGTGTTTTTAAGTTGTAATCCATCTTAGACTTTTGCTCTTTTGTGCTTGTTAACTAGAGCATACTATGATACAATATTTTAAGTTATATAGCTAAGTCACTATGTCTATATAATCAGCGACAGACCCAACATAAAACTTTAGCCAGGGCGAACGTTGAACCATCGATAATAGCGAGGTCGATTATTAATATTTAATTAAATAATATTAAAAATTATTCAATATATATGTAATAAAAATTAATACATAATTATCCAATGTATTAATTATTATCCAGTTTGACATTTTCAAACTATCCATATTAAGAATGGACTTATTATTACTCAGTGTTTTCCATCTTAGTTCTGATTAATCCTCCTAATGAGTATACATCAACAACCATAAATGGGTGCAGAGCAAACTTATCTAGAAGCAGCTTTCAAAATCTATAATTCAAAAACGTAGTAGAGTTTTTACTTGTAATCAGGTCAACCAAATTCACTCTCTTTTAGCCTATGTGGAAAACTAAAAAAATGAAACAAAGCCACCCAATTAGGGAAAATCATGAAAACACAAAGCCCATATGAGAATTTAAAATCTTGAAGAAACCCAAATGAGAAAAACTGATTTCAAGGACAAAATATGTCGGTTAACAGTTACCTGCATTGTATGCTTGGCAGCAGCAGAAACTTGACAGGCGGCAGGTCACTGGACCTTCCAGCTTTTGGCACCGACATGGCTAGCGCCTGGCTGTACTGGTGGTGGTGGAGGAGTCACCGGACAGAATGACAGGAAGAAGCAATGGCGGATGTGTGAAACCGTAGAAAATGGAAATGGTTTGTGAATTAGACGGTCCTGCACCTATATAATTAAACGATTGGGCCTAGTTAATTTAAAAGCAGAGGCC
>CAIGRH010260836.1:0-10093 GCA_903798295.1 Fraxinus nigra | reverse complement strand
CCCATCCGCCGCCGACCCTAATCCCCAAACCACCCACCAACAATACCACCACCAACAACCACCACCATCGCCGCCTGAACAGCACCACCATCGTCGCCTCGTCACAACACCACCACAACCACCGCAATAATAATAACAAATCTGTCACCTCGCCGCAACACCACCACAACCACTGGCACAACAATAACAAAAATGACACAAACTAACATGCCATTACATACACACACACAGATCCACGAGCCACAGCCCCACACACAGAGATCCACGAGCCACAGCCCCACACACAGCACCTCCACCGCCAGAATCCACCACCACCACAACACCTCCACTGCCAACCGACGCCTAACACACCTCCACCACCAATCATCACTCACAGTCGCCAACTAGTTACCATAACCCCAAAATCAGATTTCTTCAACTAGTTACCACACCAATCAGCAGCGCTGCTGTGAGTTACCACACCAATCAACAGCCCTCACAGTTACCACACCAATCAGTTACCACACCAACCAGTTACCACACCAATCAGCAGCCCTCACAGTCGCGATGCTGTGAATCAGCAGCACGACAACAGAGGGTGGGAGAAGAAGGGGAATGGGAATGGGAAGGGGAAGGAGAATGGGAAGAGACCGGCGTCACCACAACACCACTAGCAGAGGCGTCGCGCTGCTACGAAATCGCATCAAAGGGAGGGAGGGAGGGAGGGGAGGGGCGTCTGGCGAGGGGCGGTGGAGGCGGCGAGAGAGTGGAGATAAATTGTGAGAGAATTTATCTAGGGTTTTGTATTTGAAATTAATTTGGTGGGATAGATAGGGTGGGTATATAGGTTAATTTAATTTTATAATAGCATTATTAATATTAATTGTAAAATTAAAACCTGATTTTTGATTAAAAAACGTTAAAACCTCATTTTTTAAAATGTGAAAGAAAATGTCTGATTTGGTATAATTACCACCTTAACAAATGCGCCATCCTTGGCCCACGTCATCAATGCCTGTAGACCCAAGTCATGGTCTAAGAGGTCAACCTGAAATCTCTCATNTTTTATATTTAAAATGAATTTGGTGGGGGGTAGATAGTAGGGTGGGTATATAGGTTAATTTAATTTTATAATATCATTATTAATATTAATTGTGAAATTAAAACCTGATTTTTGATTAAAAAACGTTAAAACCTCATTTTTTAAAATGTGAAAGAAAATGTCTGATTTGGTATAATTACCACCTTAACAAATGCGCCATCCTTGGCCCACGTCATCAATGCCTGTAGACCCAAGTCATGGTCTAAGAGGTCAACCTGAAATCTCTCATATCCTATCTTCAAGTAGTCAAGATATATCACACTATGATTTGACCAAGTCTAGTGGAAGTTATCTTATCTATAAACGGTTAGGATGTCTCAAATCAAATAAATTCAATCATATTCAACTCCAGCCAACAATGAATCTCGAAGAATCCTCACCAATCCTGTCTAGACTATTATCCCACTCATATAAGTTTCATTCTCATTCATACATCTAGGTTTGCTTTATCTACTCTGAATTACTACTGTTTTTTTTCCATCTAGCACTCATACTACTCTAATATGTTTTACTAACTTGATCGTCGGAGAGTCTTCAATCTGCTCTACATCGGTGTCGTATTCAGATCTTTTAAGTTCCACGGTATTTCTGGTGCTTTAATTGATCTAATTTCTTCAATTGTAAAATCTACCATCTACAATAACAATAACAATAACCCTTCAGTTGTCCCACGTTATTAGTCAGATCTAATAATTGCTCCTTTATTTTTTTTCCAATAACTCCTATACACTAAGAGCAGATCTTATTCATTTGTATATGGAGTTTCGATAAAAGCTAGGTCTAGAGGGAAGTTATGAGCATTACATTCATGCATGACTTCCATACCAAGGTTAGCACGATTAATGATTATGATTTTTTACTTGTAGTAAAAAACGAAAATTATAGCTTGCAATTCAAAAAACATAGAGGAGCCCAAAGAAATTATAATAAAGGGAAATTACAATAATTCAGGTGTTTGAAAATTGAAATTCAAAAATCAGAGATCAAGTTTCATTATTCAAAAATCAAGTAATATATTAAAATCATAACCGTAATTTATCACTCTCAACTCTATCACCTCTCCTTCTCCACCTCTCTCTCTCTCGCGCATCCTCTCCCCTTCCATCTACTTTCCTCCTCCTCCCTTCTCCATCGAATCCCTACCCCTATCTCCATCTCCTCTCTCCGCCGGACAGCAGTGTCACGACGACGCTACTAGCTGCCGTTCGCGCAGCGTCAGCACCGTAGTTCACGGCCATCGGGTGCGACTTTTGAAGGCGATTTTAAGTTAGGTCAGATGGAGGGTTCAGGTACTTTCATTGGATCTGATGGAGACATGTACAGGGGGTCGTGGTCTTCGGACCGGAAGCATGGGCATGGAGTGAAGCATTACAGTAACGGGATTGATGGTATTGGTTATGGTCGGTGGTTGGATGCGATGGTGGTGGTGGTGATGTTGTTGGTCGTGGTGGTGATGGCGACGGCGGGGTGAGGATGGTTAAAAGTGGTAGTGCCAGTAGTATGTGACCAAATATTTGGTTATCTGTGGCCAAATATTTAACTGTGACCTAAAAACTTGACAACATGTGACTAAAAAATAATACGTGACCAATAAAATTAACCGTGACCTATAATTTTTTGAATTTGTAACCTCAAAATTATCAGTGACTAATTAATTTGATAATATGTGACCAATAAATAAATTGTGACATATAATTATATATATGTGTCATTAATTTTATAATTGTGACATAATTAATAAATATTTTTAATTAATTACATAATACCTAAATTTTGAATTATTAAACTATTTACCTTACTTTTAAATTGGCGTAAACCATACACATCAAATATGAATTTTTCCTTTAAAAAGTGGGACGCTTAGTGTTATATACATATGAAATAGACTAGACAAACCCGACCCGCCACACTCCACTGGAATCTAGATACCCGAGGTTTCTTCCATTTTCGGACTCCACAAAAAAGAGAAATTTGTTCGAGAATTTCTGTCATAAATCTATTTTTTTCCCTCGAATCAGTATCCCTAATAGCAAGACAATCGCGCCTTCATTTCTAAGGTATTAAAATTCAGTCTTAGACGATAACACGAGGTTTATTAGATTTTATTTCAGTTTTTTTTAATTGATTTTAGGAACTTTTATTGTTTTTCCTTTTGATTTATCTTTGAATTCCACAAAAAATAAGTGTTATTTTCATATAATTCAGTTTATCCACAATTCCAATTCTATTTTTCTTTTCTTTGCATTTTTCATTGAATTTTAGGCTAAATTTCTGCTCTTTTAGGGTTTGGTTGACTTGGAGGATTTATTTTTGAAATTCTCTGTTATTTTTCTTTGAGCTTTCAAAAAATTATTGGGTACTTAACAGAAATTTGATCGAATCTAGTGGGCTTCGTGTTTTGAAGGGTTGCATTTTTCACCTAGATAGATAAGTACTTTTATGGCATTTGAATGCCAGCAGACTGTAAGAATTGGCTCAAAGGACACCTCAATAGATTGCTTAGATAATCTGCCCTCTGAAGAAGTTGACAAACGTCAAGTTATATCAACTAACAATATCAAGAATTTTACTTCTGAGTCTGAAAATCCAAAATACGCATCAACATTTAATTCCAAAACAGCCCTTCCTGTCATTGAAAGTTTACACAATTTTAGTCGGTCCATCACTGACCTTCCCCCGGCATTGATATCCGAAATCCTCAACTGCCTTGATCCAAAAGATCTGGGCGTTGTGTCCTGTGTCAACACTTATTTGTATAGGCTTGCATCCGAGCACCATGTGTGGAAGGAGTTTTTCTGTGAGAGGTGGGGCCATCCAATGACGCTGGCCAATTTTGGGCCAGGGAATTCTGACGAGAGATCATGGAAGGAGCTGTTTGTGCAGAGGGAGTTCCATAGCAAGACTTTTATGGGTCGTTTTAGTATTGATACTCTGTATGGGCATACTGAAGCAATTAGGGCAGTTTTTGTATTGGCTTCTAAGAAGATTGTTTTTACTTCGGGTTATGATCAGATTGTGAGGATGTGGGACATGGAGGAAGGGTTGTCAATTGCATCGTCCAGGCCTCTTGGGTGTACTATTCGTGCATTGGCGGCCGATACAAAGGTTTTGGTTGCTGGGGGTACAGATGGGTTCATACATGGTTGGAAGGCAGACGATAGGAATGCTCACTTATTTGATCTCTGTGCACCACAAAATCAGAATATGGAATTTCGAGTTTGGGAACATGAAGGCCCTATAACTTGTCTTGCATTGGATTTTGGTAAGATTTATAGTGGTTCTTGGGACATGACTATATGCATTTGGGATCGTTCTTCTTTGAAATGTTTGAAGGTGTTGGTGCATAATGATTGGGTTTGGAGCCTTGTACCTCATGATACTATACTAATGAGTGCTGCAGGTTCTGATGTACACCTTTGGGACATTACCAGTGGAACTCCTCTCGCAATTATTAATAATGCACATGCTGGCAATGCATATTCTTTGGCATGTAGTCACACTGGGAAGCTCCTGTTTACTGGAGGAGAAGATGGTTCTATACACGTGTTTGAGATCACAAGAAATGCTAAGTGTAATGTGCGAAAGATTGCAACATGGCTTCCTCACACGGGATCTGTTTATTCTCTTGCTTTTGAATTCCCTTGGCTGGTTTCAGCTTCTAGTGATGGGAAAATATCACTTATTGATGTGAGAAAATTGTTGAAAAAGACAAGCAAGCACTCTTCAATTGAAAATACTTTTAAGGGCAACCACATGGACCAAAAACATGTAGAACCTCCTCAAAGAATGCTCCATGGGTTTGGCTGCAATTTGTTCTCGGTTGGCATTGGCTGTGATCGTATTGTTTGTGCAGGTGAAGAGGGTGTTGTCAGGATCTGGAACTTCTCCCAAGCTCTGGAGATCGAGCAGAGAGTCCGCACTTTGAGAGGCATAAGGCTAGAAAACAGGATGAGGAGACGTAAGCTCCAAGCAGAAATAAATAGTAAAGGTAGCCACAGTGAGCAATGTTTAGTTGCTGCAAAGAAGAACCAAACAAATGGCGGCAGGAATGGGTGGCATTATAAGCACAAGGTAACTGCAAAGCTGAAGGGTCAAAGTTAGTTTATAGTTTCTGATTATTTTTGTACTCTGTAGTTCTAAAGTCTTTGGCTAGACGTGGATGGGAACTACAGTCTGATTGACCTTTGTTTCTATGTTGTCATTTAGATTTTAATCAAATATTTGATCCCTTTATAAAATTTGATTATGGTTATTATTGTAAAGTATGTTCTCTTGACACACACAATCGTATCTTCTGTTTTAAGTGTTTGGCTGATAGAGAATGACATGTGGTACATGACAATTCATTTATTTCCCCTTATCTGATAATGTAATATTTGCTTGGCTCTTTCTTTTTCTGTTCTTTTTTTCTTTTAACTGATTGTGACTTGGGAATAGTACTTAGTGGATATCATGAGTTGTGACTGGAAAGATTTGGGTACCAGAACTTAGTTTGCTTGGTTAATTTTGATGTATAAATATAAATAGTCAAGTCTCATGGCATTCTTTATTAGATTATACATGTGTTATACAAGAAAATGTAGTAATTAAAGGCTCTCTGTTGTGTATTTTCAGTATTTATTTCTCATTCATTACTTCACATACTGTGCCTTACTTTTCTGTATTCACTTTTCTTGTTCCTTATTTGGCATGTTGTGCCTTGCTTGGGCTGCAGTGTGCTGCAGCACCCATTAATACAGTTGAAACATGCTGGTGCTGATGTAGAATAGAGGTATAAAAAGTGTATCATAGCATTAACCTATTTGTTATCGGTAAACCCAATTCCTTGTTTTGACAACTTGATCCTTCTGCATCTCCGCCTAATTTTTTCAACTCCATTCTCAAGCTCGGGTAAAGGAAGAGTGCTAAAGTGAAAAATTGTTATATCCATTTTATGAGATCGTGAGTGATTGTTGATGCCTTGGCATGCTCTCAGAATGAAAATTCGCATCTTTATCAGTGCTCACTTGTTTTATTTGCGAGTTTATGTATTGACTGTTTGTTTTTTCAGTCATTTTTCTGCATTTGCAACTTGAATGTTTGGAATCAGAGACATTGTACAGGGAATTAGATAGAGCTCGGATTTCTAGCTTATTCTAGTTTTGGCAAGTACGGATGGACATAGTGCTCAAGTACCATACCAACCATGGATGGTCTGGCCAGTGGCTCGACATATTGGTAGGCAAAAATATTGAATATTTGACTGTTTATTTCGAACCATGCTTTGTACAACTATGGTTGACAACTTTTGTTGACAATCATGAGTTGACAAAATCTATCCCATCTATTTTAAAAACTGTTTTTAAAATATCATTTTAAAAACAAATATCATTATTATTTTATTTCAGTATGTAATCACTCTACAAAGCGTGAAACTACTTGTAAAGACAATTTTCATGAACTTTATAAATTCAACAAAGCCAAATCTAAGCTGAACTTGTTTTGTCTTAGTATATTCATTGAAAAGGTGATAAAACAAGGCCCTAAGTTAGAACACCTAGTGGCTGGTAGTAGGTCATTCGTGTAAGTATTATGAACATAAAGACGTTTTATTGTAGGAAAATGAAGTGATCTATTTAAAAGTTTAAGCTATTAAACATGACTGTCTCAAAAATTCACTTTCCGATCGAAGGTTGATAACTGCCAAAACTTGAGGCCTAGGGTACTAAGCGTGCACATTTAAATCTTATGTTCAACGTGCCATTTTAGTGTAGAAAAAAAAAAGTGATTCCGTTCATCTGCAATTTTTATAAATAGATGAAGACAATACTTTAATCCAATTCTTTTTCATGATTCTAATACTATGCCATCTAAAAATTATTGTGTACTTGTTTGAGCCTCATTTTTTTGTAAAAAAATGCATTTTTGAAAATGTAATGATAAGAAATGTGTGGTTAAAAGATGATGAAAAAATTTGAATTTACATATAATATTATTTTATTGAAGAATGTGTAGACGGTCAAATCTCTGATCAAAGAAAATGCCACTTCGTTTTCAAAGAAACTCTACAATTGCAAGGACCCAAAAGGCCCAAAACATTTTACAACCTGCATTGATGCCCTGGAAAAGGGATTTTCAAATGAATCATCAGTGAAGGCAATGTATGTCATGGGGGACTCTTCTGTTGATTGTGGAGGCAACACTCCATTCTACAATCTCGTACACCACAAGCTCTCCTTGTATCCATGCAACGGCTCTGATTCAAGCTTGTTCCTCATCTTCTTGGGCACTTGGTACTATCTCAGCTCTCTCACACACAGTTGTAGAAATGGATGAATATGAAATTTCTTGATGTTGTTTGGTTTCCTATAAATCTGGATTGGATTTCTAGAAACTGGTGTGTAAAATTTTGGGTTGTTTCTTAATGTTGCTATTTTGTGTTTGTGGGTATTGTGAAGATTAAAAATGGCATTAATAGCGTGTAAAATTCACCATCTTTTAGCTTAGTGAGATGAATATGAAGAAACACTGATAAAGGGATACTTTCTTTCAAGAAATACCATATAATATAAAGATTTAGAGCCCAATTTTTTTATGCAACAGAATAATCCTATTAAGAACCAATAAAGTTGGCTAGATTAGGTGATTAATTCATGGAAATCATGGTATTGTTTCGTTGAAACCTCCTCCTCGTTACCAGATTTTCGCTCATTACTCCATTGCTACCACCGGGACGTATATGATAAATTCACGTGATCTTCAATTACGATTACATAGACAATAGGGAGCATATTGGTACTTTTTTCATGATGGTTGAAGAATCAGAGTGAGAATGGCAGTCCTCTTTCATTACTTATCAGGTCTTGGATTTTTTCACTCGCAATCTGGAAGAATTGAGTTGAAAAAATGTTAAATTTGTTACAATGGAATCCTGATTTGACGCAGCCAAAACTTCATATTGTTAGCATTCTTGAATAAATGTTATGGCAAATGTCGATTTTTGGTGTATACCTTAACAGAGTTCATCTGTATCTAAACTCTGATAGCCTGCTTGATTATGATACTTTTTATATGATGCAGCTAAGAAAATGAATTTGTCATATGCCATACCGTTTTACTGCCAAAATGGATCAATTCATGACCTTCTAACTGGGGTGCATCACAAGCTACTATCCTATACGCAGGGAGTCAACAAATGTTCGAGACTATTCAGCTATTACAGGTTTGGCTCAGCCAAGAAGTTGTCGCACAATTCTTGAAATCTTCCCTCTTCTACCTCTTCCTTGGAAACGATGACTTCATTGGTTACTACCTTAATATCTCATCCGGGATAAATCCTAGATTCAGTGGGCAGAATTTTACTCATCTTGGTTAACCAGATGACAAATGCTATGTACACCACGAATGCTTTCAGAGTGGGATAATTCTCTGTGTTGGTTAAAACGGGTCGCCCATGTGGGTTGACCCGACCTGATTTGCATGAAATGGTATTTGGAGGGAGGGGTTGGTTTTTAAGTTTGAAATTCAACCTCCCACCAGTCACCACCCACAACTGTTACATAACTTACACTACAATCAAAACCATGTGATATGATGCAAAATTCTGGTAGAACAATACACACAAAATACATAATGGCTGTGACTTGATAATGGTAAAATATACATCTCAAAATTGGGTTCTTGGATTGTGAATATCAAACTCCTTCCTTTGTGATCGAGTTTTTGACCAAGAAGCAGGTACAAGACGGTGTGGAAAGCAAGAAATCAAAAGACAAGTGATTAAACCTCGTTTTGGGATTTTCAAGTAAGTTTTACAACTTGGAATTTGGTTAAAAACATGCAAGCACGTTTTACACTATGAATGATGATAGAAGGGGTTGCACAAATGAGTTCAATATGCGCATATTGAATATAACATGAGGCTGGAGGAGAAGATTTTTGCCCTTAATGCAGAGTTATCAGATGGTCAAATAAACTTTTGTGATGTTTTTCGAGCCATTCTGGAGTTCATCAACAATCCTTAAAACTATGGTACGAGAAGGGACTTCAAGTGTCAAATGATTATGCTGTATCCTGCATTTCAATTCTTTCATTTGGCACTCGACTCAAATATTCTATTTTGAAGATATTCGGGTGATTCAGTTTACCGATCTATGTTAAAACTTGCAGGAGTTAATGATGTACAAAATGCATGCTGTGGACTAGGCAGTTATCGTGGGATGACCTCTACAGATAGTGGCGGATCCAGGAATCTAGATGAACACGAGCAGCCGTTAGATGGCCCGCTCACTGCCCAATATAAGGAAAATAATTCTGACAGAGCCAGCACGGGAAGCCACAGGGGCTCACCAGGTGCTGGCGGTGGTTGCCCGTGCTGGTTCCATCCACATGGTTTGCCATCAATTCTCAACCTGTGTGTGGTGGGATTTATTCAACCCTAACCCAGCTATGAACTCCTTGGTGGTTAATTCAGCCTGGTCAGAGGCGATGCATGGCTGCAAATTGCCGCCCCCATTACCGCCAAGAGCTGGTGTCCTCTTCAGTGTAAGAACCAGCAACTGGCTAGTTTTTATCATTCATTACATATACATCTATGTAACTACACAGCTCGATATGGAAAGAAATTCGAGATTATGTAAAATTGTAATTTCTCAAGCAAATCTTCAAACGAATTACAGAATCAAATTCTAACACATTATTAATGTCATATGAGATGGAATATTTAGACACAAGAAATGAAGAAATCAATAATTATAGTGACTTAGAGAATTAAAAGAGATTTGTAAATAATATAATTGCTAATCCAACAAGAAAATGTTGGGTTGAGGCTAAGTTTCTTGGACTTCCATTACCATCAATTCCAGGGGCTGTGTTTGCTGCTACTGTTCCATCTATTTTGAAAAAAAAAAAAAAAGGTTTAGTTTGTAGAAAACAAGAATAAGCTATTTGTCCCTTTCATTGCAAACCAATCATAGTGTTTGCTATGAATTTGAACAAAGGATCGTTCGGTAGGGTTTTTATTTTTTGCTTTTG
>CAIGRH010260831.1:0-21905 GCA_903798295.1 Fraxinus nigra | reverse complement strand
ATTCATCAATAGGAGCACTAGCAATTTCATCACATTGAGGAAAACGGGCAGGATCAATTCGAGGTGTTAACTCATTCCTAGCAACATTAGATTGATTACCCATATCCATATCATTGTGATGGATGTTGGTCGAATTGATCGATTGGAACAGAGTTGTGACCTCATAATTGCTTAAGCCGACATGAGCAAACAATTTCACCATGGCAGCCACAAATTGGCCTGGTTCAAGGCTCCATTGGCCAAGACCCGTTGCAGGGCTAGGTGCACCCGGTGCTGGAGCACCCAACCAAGGTGGTTCCCGACCGGAGTAAGTCCAGACGGTGTCGAAATCTGGGCTTCTTTGCTGCGAGTCCGTGACCTCCGTGCCGGAGCATATTCTGGGATTTGTTCGAGCTGTAGCGTTGTTTCTTGGGGTAGATTGAACCCAGATTTTGGGTCGACTTGAAATGTACTCTCGACCGGTAAGGAGTTCCGATCAGTGGAGTGGCCGAGGGAGGCATTTTCGTCGATTTTCAGGTTCGAGGGCAGCACACTTTGAGCTTCATTTTTGGCCAGAGTACTTGATGAATTTGTGTGGTGTTTGGAGCTAGTTGAAGAGGGGGATGGGGGCTGTCGACCGGTGCCCATGTCCGGCGGCTTCACCGGCCGCAAGACACCTGATTTTTTCTTTTTCATTTTTAGGTAAAACAGGGGCAGAAAGAGACGTTATTACAGGAAATTGTCTTATATTGTCGCCAAGCCATTTTTCCAGACAGATCATTTACCCAAGTGAGATTGGAATCCGTTATTAGGCAAGATAAAAGCAAATTAAACGTCCAAATCCGGAAAATTAATGCAACCTTAAATACTATAAATTTATAAAGAAGTTAATGTAAAGAGTTATAAATATTTTCAGTACATTTAAAAAAACGTTTTTAGTAAATATTCGGGCAATTGACATCTAAAATTTATATAGATTACAAAAGAGATAGATTACTGATAAGAAAAGACACACGACAATTGTCAACTGCATATACGATAGATGTACTGAGTGTTGGTACCAAATTAAGGTTGCTTTAAATGATCTAAGTAGAACAAAGAAATAAACGTTTGTTTGATGACAAATTTTATTGACATTTTAATAAAAAATGGACCGTTAGCTATCGTAATTGTAGACTTCATTCACACTACAAGTCGACATGGGACCCACTAACGATATAAAAAAAATGAATTTTAGCCCCTATTTGGTAGTGATTAAAATCAATTTTTTTTATATAGATTTTAATAAATGTTAAAAAAGATGTGTGGTTGAAAAGTGGTGGACCCTATGAAATGTGTAGTTAAAATTAATTATTGACTTTGATTTGAAATTTTAATTGATTTTTAATCCAAACCAAACGAGGCTTGCAAACACATTGTCAAAAAAGATATAATGATTTATATGTATGACATATTTAGTATGTTAGCCATGCAATTTAGGGTCATTCTTTTATCCTATGCAAAGGAAAAAAAAATTGTCTTAGTTCGACAATACGCACCCATCACTGTGATTAAATTAATTTTGGGCTCTCATTTCATCAGAGGATACAAATAACTGTCGCATAGAGGCCTTAGATCTTGGCTTTACAGATTAAGCCCTAATCCTGCTCAAAACCATAATGAACAAAAAATAGAATCAAGAAACAATCTAAAAACCCCATATAGTATAGTCGTTCACATTTGACGCGAGAGTTACGCTCCTTTTTGTCCGAATAGGTTCTCACTACAATGAAGCAAAAGAAAAAAAGGGTGATCTCATATTGGCCTCTTAAGATCCTCTACACAGTAGCACGAATATTAGGACACCTTAATACATGTATAGAATGCTTAATATACTCATTGAACATAACATTTAATTTGGTTTAAGATTTCACTATAACACTTAAGTTGAAACCTCTTAAATATAAATGTTACAATATTAATATAGGGTACCACTATTTTCACACACACACACACACANTAGCTTTAAAGAGATCCAGAACTTTCAAAAAAATTTCAGAATTTCAAGTCACAATCGGTCACAAGACGAGTCACAATTAACCAATCACAATCGGTCATAAACGGTCACAAACAGTCACAACGAACTACCGGGTAGTCAAATCGTGATCTGGTCATATATCAAAAACGGTTCGCCGACACTACCAACTCCGATCCAGCACTAGAATTTCCGACCGCACGATTTACATGAACAGAACTAAAATATGGAAAATCAACTCAAACCCCCAACACCACCAAAATATGGAAACTACCCCCACCACTTTAACAACAAAAAAAAAACCCAACACCTCACCACCACAACCAGATCCACCACCACCGTCACAACCTGTACCACCACCACCACAATACCAATAACCAAAAAATGTCTCCCCACCGCCAGGTCTCTGGAGACCCTACCATCACCATCCTCACCGTCCCTACCGCAACCAAACCCACTGTCGCCGCTAGCATCTCTACCTGCACAACCAACAAAAATCACCCCAAACCACCCCAAACCACCAACACAAGCACCACCAATCCACAACCATAGCTGCTGCCACCACCATCTCCATCACATCACATCGCAACCACCAACCCCACTGTTGAGCAGCTATGCTCCGTTGGTAGCAGCCAGACCTTTGGTCAGAGCTCCAATTAAGAGGACTCGTGATGAATTAAGCATCGCGCACCACAGCGCACAACACCCATCAATACCCACTGTGCATGGCCAACTCTCTTGCTTCGCCGGAGCTCCGATTAAGAGAAAATGATATGGAGTCGAGAGAATGGAGAGGTAGCGAGAGAAGGAAGAAGAAGAAAAAATGAAAATGAATTTGAAGTGAAATGGAGTCGGTCTCCGGCAACAAGCGCTCTGACGACGACGCGATCTGACGGAGAGAGATAGGTCAGACGGAGAGGAATAGGAGAGAACGTTGAGGAAGTCGAAAGAAAATGATTTAGGGTTTGAATGGGGTGAATAGGGTAGGTGTGAGTATATAAATTGATTTATATTATTAATATTAAAATATGGAATTATTATGTGATTTTTGTATAAACTAGTTTTACGTCGTGCATCATTATTTTGAAGGTGATATTAGCGTAGTGTAATTGGATTAACAGTGCAAAACATTTGTGAATAAAACGAGAAAATGTTTATAATAAACTAGTCCACGAGCACAAAGGCCACCATTTTAATACACATAAATTACTTGAGTGTATATCAAAATGATTCTTAGTTTCTCGAGCGCCTCCCAATAGGGATCTACCTGCATTTTTAATAAATCTTCAACTCATCTTCCAGGATGATTTCCCCTTTTCGTTAGTTGCATATTCTAAGCAGCGACACGAATTTGTTATTTAAATTATCTGGACCAATTACGTAACCAGGATATTCACGAACATTATTGGATAAAAATATCCTTCAATGCCTCAAGTTTCTCAGCTTTTCCATTTGAGATGAAAGAGATGAAGAATTATGGTCAGAGATGGAGCTGTCTGATCTCCCACCATTTTCAGGTAATCTTGGAATTTGGTGGGAGTGTTTGTGACGGAAGAGCTGCGACTATCCTCAAAGTATGTTGAATATGGGAAGTACTCAGCGCACTGCATCTTCCATGCATCCTGTAAAAGAATATGAATTCAGCACTATGTAGGTAAATTTTGAATCTTATCAGATAAGTACCAATAAAAAAACATTCCTCATTCTTGATACATAGAAGAACAATCAAACAGAGAAATTTAGCTACACAATATTTTCAGTTGCTCAATTAGTTTGCTTACTGCTTCGAGTCAGTATGAGACACAACACAACCAGGTAAAACATGAACATAGTCAATATACTATTTGTTTACAGCATTTTTGGCAAGCGGGAAAACACCTAAATTTGCACAAGCACAATTCAAGATAGTTAAAAGGAGTAAGCTATGTCTAAAAGTAAATGAAGAGGAAGACAGATTATTCTAATACATGCAGCCAGTGGATGGAAAATTAGGCCGCCTTGAATTAGAGGTTAATATCCGAATCATAAGCACAAATTGATTCATTTCAAAGTTGGGAAATTGAATTAATTTTATGTTTAAAAAAAAGAACAAAAATACTGAGATAAGAGGTCGGGGAGATCCATAGAGATTAAAATTCTTGAGATGTAAAACGTGATTATTGTGAGACGCAACAGCTCAAGCAAGAAAGGATGTAGGTAATCTAAGATCAGTAAGTTCAAGCATGATTAAAGACTAATATACAATAATGGAGTACATCTATTTGTGAAGGTATGAACAGCTTCTATATGCAAAGCAATGCACGCTAATTTTCTACAGGAACTCAAAATCAATGAGAACATGAAAATATGAATAAAAGAATGTAAAATCAAACAAAAAGAAAACAAGTACTCACTTGATGCAGCATCGTGGTCATTGATAATTGTCTCTAATAGCTTGTGGACTGCAACACAGTCTTTGAGCCTCCACTTTCTGACTGCCTCCAGAGCTCCATTTCTAGTGTAGGTAAAACAGGAAGGTTCAATGTTTAATGCCTTGCGAGATACTATGCCAACTTATCACCAGTCATTTAAATAAATTTTCGTTGTTGAAGGACATTACATTGAAACCAGATCGTTGATTGATCCTTCAATCAAGTTGATTGCCTCGCCCTTCTTATTTGGTTCCAGAACATATAACATTTCTGCTACAGCTGCTCTGTGCATCAATGAATCTGCTAAGAAACAGAAAGCCCAAAGTACATCAATAATATGATCATAACAATTACAGACCAATTCTAGATATACAACATGAAACAGTAAGATGCTGACCTCTGTGCTTCTCAAGGAAAACGGTGTTTGCTTCAATGAGAGATTTACCATGCAACTGACTGAAAGAAAACAAGCACAGGGATATTAAGTAATTGGAGCATTGAGTATAATAATGCTAACATCAGAGTTATTGAGGCACTCCTACTGGGTAGGAAATTTATCCCCCAAGAGAAGGAAGAAAAATGAAAAAATCATCGGATCAAAGAACCTAATTGTAGGTCGTTCTGCTTCTAAGACACCCCATATGAGCTTCTCAGCATCAGTCACTGGAGCAGGCATGGATCCCACTTTAGAGAAGAACTTTATCTGCAACAAATCAAACAATTAGAATGAACAACGATGGAGTTCCTTAGGGACAACAAAGGAATTGTATTTAAGACACGTTATAGGCATATATTCAATATATTATTTATGTGATAAGTATTTTCTGTCGGTAAATAATTTTTAAGAATGAATACACCAGATCACCATTAAATCATACCAAACAACGATGCGAATCTGGGTGTTCAGCATCCAACCGCAGCAGATGTTTTACAGCCTACAGTGAAGAAAGAGCATTTTATTACATATACATGAAATAAGAAGACAATAAGTTCTAGTATCTACTAGCCCCAATTCAGGGACTGGAGAAGTTACATGTAATGAATTCATTTGATGATATAATCCCCATGGAATAAGAAGACAATAAGTTCTAGTATCTACTAGCCCCAATTCAGGGACTGGAGAAGTTACATGTAATGAATTCTTTTGATGATATAATCCCCATGGCAGGTCAAAGAAATGGAAGATAATATCATTCATGACAGAACAAGCTTCAATTCGAGATTTATATTATTGTTGCATTTTACACATACCATTTGAGTAGAATTCCTAGCTACAATTCCAATTGAAATAAATTCATATATGATTGACTGACACAAGTAAAATTTAGGTGGATAAAAGAAGAGTTTCATTCTGAATTCAGAATCATAAACTTACCTGCAAAGCAAGTAAAGTTTTCTGCTTTCTTGTATTTACTTCAAAAGAAAGTACATGTGTCTCAATGGACTCAGATGAATGTTTTTGAAGCAGCTTCAAATACTTCGTAGCTTCCATCAAAGGATCTTCAACCTACAATTAACACTTAAAGGTGAAAATACGTACTCTGCTATTTTTAAATGATCATTCCAATTCTGAGTGAAGATTATCAACACCACCACAAATAGGCACTCAGCTAAATGACAATTGAAGATATGAACTAGGACAGGATTCAAGTGATCCAAAAGCAAGGAGAAAGCCAGTAAATCCAATGTATAGGTGGCCAAAATACCATTAATAACTTTTCTCCGTGAGGGTCTGGATCTACTGGTTTCACAGGGCGTTTTCCAGATTTTGATACTGCAGTAACATTTGTTTCTTCTTTCACTTCAGCCTCCTATAAATGCAAAATATTATTTTCAAATTATTAGGAGTAATTTTTAGTAGAAAAGCTACAGGCTCAATTACTTTCTTGGCTCGGGCCTCCGCTTTCCTCTGTTTTTGCCTAAGTTTCTTCTTTTGAGAAGGAGGCAACTTCGACATTTCATCATCTTCTTCAGCATTTGACTTTGAAGGAGAATCATACAGCTTTAAATAGCATCTGCTTACCAATTTCAAATGAGCATAAGCACGAAAGAGTCGATAAGAAGATCACATAACATTAATTGCTCAAATTATTAATACCTAGAATAGCAATTATAGCATTAATATTAACACTTGTCAAAAGCAAAATTGGATGGTCAGATGGAATAAAAACTGATATCAGATGTCAAAGTCATAAACAAAAATAGAAAGCATTACTTGATTGCTCCAGCAGCTGCTTTCTGGAAATAAGAACATGAGTGTAGACGATCCTGAAATTTCAGCATTTCTACATATGTGCGGAGAGTCATTTTCCTTAAGCAATAAGAATGGAAGTCGAATTGGTCCTCGGTAATGTCAGCATAATGCTTTTCCACAGCTAAGAATTTCTTCAAAGCCCGTCCAAGTTCCCCTTGGCGGAAATAACTTTCTCCTGATGCTAGTTCATACCTTAAATTCACATAACAAAAGCTTCAACAAAGGTTTCTAAAACAAAAATAATTCAGTAGTAGCTTAGATACGCACCACATGCACTGCATATCATGAAGGGTATTATGTTGCTCTCCATCTTTCGTGAATAAAACAGCCGTCTTTTCTGCCAATGCAACCTGGAACCAAATGTTCAAAAACGAAAGCATAATCAACCAAGCGGAAAATTAAAAAGTACAAAAAAAAAATTAAAAAATTAAAATCAACATCTTATGAAGACAAAAATAGCTCTAAACCTGGTCAGCTTGCAGCATACGCTTTACGCAATCACTATTGATGTAACGGTCTGCAAGATCCATGCACCTTGCTTCATCAGCCAAAGCAGCAGCAGCTGACAAGTCACCAGCATGCTTTAATATCCGGCTCTGTAGTGAATATTAACCACATTAATTAAACTGGAGGATAAATTAATTAAGATCCCATTTTTGCATAATAGGTAAATGTTTATGTTTCCTTGCAAAAGATAACTCAAGCTTACTTATGAGTTAGTAAAACAACATCAGGAAAGTTTTTAAACATCTTTCATTGTTCAAAATTGTAGTTTGTTATATTCACATAGGTTATCCCATCCAATGACACAATCCTAAAAGATTTAGCCCCTATTGAAGATTAAAATTGAATTTTTAGTAGACTTTGATAAAAGTTGATGAAAGGTGTGGTTGAAAAGTCGCGGGACTCATGAATTGTGGTTAAAATTAATTGTTGACTTTGACTTAGATTAAATTCCAGATTTTAATCACTACCAAACAGTGGCATGAACATTGAAATGTATGATATGGTCAACAAATAATGTCAGACAAACCAAAATCAAATCACCCACAAGACCTTCGAGAGAAAGCACAACATGGGGAGTGCAAAATGGATCTGTTGAACCAATTATAATTGAGAAGGATGGTCGACAAGGCAAAAATCAAACCTCGTTGTAGATTAATATCGTGAAAAGAAAATCAAAGAGATCAACTACCGAAGGCATGGCTCACAAATCAAATATGTACCTTGACAGAGTACAAATCAATGACTGTTGGAGTATGTTCTATGGCCTCATCGATTTTTGCAAGAGCAATGTCATACTGGCCACGCCTGTCATAATGCTGCACCAATAAATCTTCTTAGAAAAACTCAAAAACAAAAAGCAACAGAGCTTGCAAAAAATCATTATCAGACAAACCTGTGCCAAATAAAACAAAATCCACATAAGTGTTGAAGGGGGCTCCTTGTCCAACCTGCATATAAGGCAAAATGAAACACATGGTGGTCAGCAGGAAGCAACCTTTCGACATAGTGGCAAAGTTCCTATTTATATATTTCATATCCAGCCTAGAGTATGGTTCCATTGTCTGGAAGTACTATGGCAGATAATTTGATGGTTTCAGAAAAATTGTTTTCAACAAATTGGCTCACTCTGAGTAAAGAAATATGCATGATGAGGCTAAATGAATGCAAACAATTATAATGATACTTTTCTTTACATAACGTGTAAATGACTAAGATTACATGCACTAAATTGTTCGTGTAAACATATATTTAATTGTTGTACCATTCAGGATATTATATTCCTTGTGATAAGTTGGCTAGTGAACAGAAATTGCAAAACATGGTCAGGGAAGGACACCAACTGTCAATTCAGCTTGTAATATAATATTGCACTTCTAAGTCCCATAGAAGGTGCAATGACGATTCAAGAGCAGATAAAATAAAAGTTGAATCACCTCCCAGGATATCCACCCGTTTTCTTAATGGAGTTCTCTAGCTCAAGAATTAACTTCTCCAATATGTCTGCCTGTAAGAGATCCAAACAAAACACCATCCAGGATATTATATTACTAGTGCCAAATTAGTCAAAACTGATTATTTAGGGGAAAAAACTAACCTTCCCAGGTTGATCATAGAGATGAGAAAGATCAGAAAACAGAGAAGGAATGCCCTAAATGCACAAAAAAATAAAAATAAAAAGTGTGAGGAAGCTCCCATGAATAGGTCAACCAGTGAAAACAGAAGAAACAAAACTAAAATGAGTACTTTCGTAAGAAGAGGTCGTATGTAGTTCTCTGCTGCAGCCTGGAACTTCTCACCGCTTAAAAAATCAAGTGGAATTCTCTGTCAAATGGGAGAAAAATTAACATAAAAATCCAGGAATAGATTGTGGATGGCTTTCAACAATTATAGATTTGGAATTTAACATGATTGGAGATGGAAACATTTTTTTCGACAGTATATAGATGCATAAATCTGTCAAAATCCCAAAACTACAAATGAAAAAACAAAACATTATAACTGAAGAATAAAGGCACGATAAGCAATCAGATAACAGCACCAGAATTAAATCATACTAGCTCCTTTTTGTAGGACTCCACAAGCTATCAAGCAATGTTCTAACTGGCAATGTGATCCAGTTAGGAAAATATCTGAGCAAGGTTCTAAATCTATGCCCATGATAACCCATTGTTAAAAACTCAAATATAGTTAAGTAAAGCTATCATCAGTAGGACTTCCAATGTTACGAACCATGAAATTGAAAACCAACAAGCTTCTAGAAATGAATGATTTCTTCCATGAAAATAAAAAGTCAGAAGTTAAAAGTTCTTGCAACACATAATATGCTTAGTGACAGGAAACAAATACATAGGATAAAACTCGTATATGCACCATACAATAGGTGAATGTATTGACCTGTAAACTTTTTTTCTAAGAAAGCTAATATACATAATCCAACACCACTTTCAATTATTTACTCAATGAACATAAAAAACCAAAATTGACTTGGAACAAAACATAAAATGAAGAGTAAAAGCTAAACAGGACAAACTAGATAATGTGCCAGATCATAAGCATACCTACAGCTTCAAACAAAAGTCTCAGCATCAAACACTAATCGCAGCTTAACCAAACTTATAAACTGTTCTTCAAAAAACTGAATTAAAATCATTTTGAATAACAGAAAAGAATTGTCATGTTTTAACTTAACGGCGCCAAAAAGACATACCAAACCAAACCAAATCAAAACTATACAGAACCCAAAGCAGTTAATGAGTATGTTCTCAGATAAATCTTTACCGATTAAGAAATGACAAGGTGCAAGACAAATCATATTGTGAATTTGCAATTCGATTTCACTAAGTTTTTATATGCAAACCCTCTTTTTACCATTCACATAAAAGGTGCATCATACATGCATTGATTCAGAATAAATGCTAAAAACGTAAAGGGGAGAGAGAGAGAGAGAGAAGGAAGAAGCATGTGTCACCTTGACAGCAGATGACCTATTATATTGCTTGCTAAGAGATTCATACAAGGCCTCTAATTGATCAATTTGATCAGAGGAATACTGATGATTTTCAGAATGAAGTCCCATACATCTTTGTAGGCCTTCATAGTACCTATAATACAAAAGAATAAAAAATATCATATGAACTGCTCATTCATTCATAAAGTTGTAGACTTAAAACATTCAAAAACAAAAACTTTTAAATGCACGTTCATGCACTTCACGAAGGTCTTCATGTGGAAGATATACGATAGGGTTCTGAGGACGTGAGTTGGAACCAAAATTTATATCCAGCAACTCCTAAAGTATATTTGGATCCAGAAATAATGATAAGTAGTACTTAGAAGAGCAATAATCTACACTTCCGAGAATACAAGAAAATCTCAAAGATGCTCCTTAAATATGTAAGAGAAATCAAACAAAATGATGGACATCTGAACCTTGATTTTAACAAGCAAAGAACTCAACTTCATAAGCCATAAGCTCTGATTTCTCAATCATATAGCAATAAGCTTAAAAATAAAACAGGAAATTTTTGCTCACCTTTCTGTTCATTATTGCAAATTAAAAATTTAGCCCATATGAGTATCAAAAAATATCCTTTCAATATTTCCATTTCCTATTTTAATGGTACGAGTACCAGACTTCTCATCCACCTTACAACCACTAAGCATTTGTTTAGCTTCAGTAAATGGTCTTGAATGCTCAAAGGATGTCACTCAGACCACTGCATGCTATGAATAACAGTATAGCATTCATTATTCTGTTATTCATGTTTTCAATTGTTCTCTTTTTGTGTTCGGGTTTTGTGGGTTGAAGAGGGGGGGCCTAGTGTGATTGGAAGATAACAAGGAAAATAAAGCACCATGTATGCTGAAGAATAACACGTGCATAAGCACATACAACTGATTAAATCCAGAGTCAACAGGACAATTCTCATATTCTCTATGATAGAATTTAAACAAAACACGGTGATATATTTACAGAATAAAGTAGGCATCAAGTTGAAGCAATCTTCTTCTCATTTTCTGTTAGCCATCAAAAGTGTACAGTCAGTTTCTACTACACGAGGAAACTAGAACTCCAGAAGTAAGAGGATGTTTGGTAGAGATTAAAATCATATTAAAATTGAAAATATAGCCATTATCGTTGACTTTTATTAGACGGGTGGGACTCAATAACGGCCATATTTTCAATTTTAATTGGATTTTAAGCCGTACCAAACAGGCTCTAAAATAAGACTTTTTTTTTAAATCGATGATCAAATAATATACCTGTAGTTGTCAGGATTCATGGAAAGTAGCACTTTGTATAATTTTTCACCTTCTTCTGCACGGCCCAGCTTAACAAGAAGAGAAACCTCTTGTTCCTTGTATGATAATATATCAATCTACAATGCATATATCACCCACAGTTCAAAGTCTAGCTTGAGAAATAAGATTGACCTCAATATGCTAGTAAATTAACTTGCTACTACTTACAACTTTGGATTCCTTCTTGTGCAACTCCTCAAGAGCCCGCTCAAGAAAGCCACATTCTTCTAGCAAAGCAATCTGAAAGAAAATATAACATCCATGTATCATTTAATTACTACATATGGAAATATCATAGTTCTGTAGGATCACTAACAAAAGTTTCCTGTATGTAATCAGCAATGGAACTATAACCAAAAGAACAACAGAAACTCAACATTTCTTGTAGAAACTGTATACTTTATTTTCCATGGAAATTCAATAATTCTCATATGATAAATTGAAGTTCAAATATCACCAACTAAACATTGACTTGCACTTGTGATGACAGCTGTCTATACTAAGAGAAAGTTCAATGCACACTCAAATTAATTACTTTTTAAGAGAAAGCCTGTTAATCGCTAGAAAAGAATCTAATATCCATCAGAATTAGTAGAATCCAAGGTCTCTTGTGAATACAATCAGCAAAGTAGTGCAACAGCAAGATCCAAGCACACAGTCCACAAAACAAGTTCAGAATACTAGGGTTTTAGCATGATATCCAAGAAGACCCAAAGTTCTCTCAACCAAAGACGTGCACATATTCTTCTCAGGATATTCCTTGAACCAATATTTAACATATCATTCCACCCCATCCTTTTCAAACTTGCTCTACCCAAAATGATGGGCACATATCGTATGAATTAAAATTGATGCAAGTATTTCCAAGAAATAGTCTCAAAATCTGATTCAGTATTTGTATGAACAATTATAATCTTGGAAACATCATTTCAAAGATGGGGAAATTTTTCTCGCTGGTGTATGTTATAATTAACTGCAAGAACAAGAAATTGCCCAATTTAAATATCATCCGTGATAGTTTCCTGAGAAAATGTACAACAGAGTCATCTCATGATATAACAAAATCTTCACATCAAGCAGTTAAGGGGTGGACGAGAGCAGAAGGAACAGTCCAAGAAATTTATAGGAGTACAAATATTTGCTGCATAAAACAGTTAAAGCCAATAGCAAACGTGCCTTGTACAAGAGCATTTCTCCATGCTCGCAACGTTCATTGAAAGGAGGGTAGTCATCCTCCAGAGTCCCTTCATACGCTTCAAGGATATCTATAGCCTTCATTCCACTAGCAAATAACAAAAGTAGATATTACATAATAAGGAAGCTCAAATAATACCCATTAACAAAGAAAAAAACTTTCAGAATGACATTTTTCATTTTTGCATTTACGAAGTTTTAAACCGGTGACAACAACGATGACGATAAAACATAAGCATACCCAATAAAAGCTTTTGACGTTATAAAGGGACAATGAAAGAAAATAGTATCCATAAAGAAAAATATATTAGTGAAAATCTAGAACATAATTTAATAAAACCATAAAACAAATCAGCCATTTTTACAAGCAACAGAGGAAAAGTAAGCATAGTAACTCTTAGTTTTCTATATTAGACCCTTATTTAGAATCAAACTAATCAACTAATGAAATAAACATAATATTTAGAGTAAAAGCTAAAAATGTATTTTGCCAAAATAATGGATAATGGGGACATATTTATCTATTCTTAGTGAAGATACGAAGTACAATTTAATGCAAATAATTCGTGTCATAACTATTTCTATAAAGATAATAGGTATGTTTGAAGGTTTCATTTTATTTTGCTAAAATTCTACTTTCCAAAAAATAAGTGGCTCATAAGTAGGTAGAATCCTACGTAACTTGTGGTTACATTAAATGTATGACTTTGAAAAGTAGAACTTAAGGAGAAGAAATTGAAACACTAATGGACAAAATAATCCAGTTCATCAAAAATATTCATCTGACATAAAGCAGAGTGCAATTTGGAAAGTTGTTTAGAAACCAAAAAATAATCTTCGGATAGCAATAAAGGACAATAAATAATGTTTAAATACTTGGAATTCAAGTGATGAGAAACAGCAAAACCAATCCAATTCATGCGATGATTTGGTTTAAGCGTGAGCAATTGTTGTCTTGTCTCAACAAAACCTGCCAAGTCACGCATCTGTGCCTGAAAAAGAATCATTAAAACGTAGCACAAATTAGCTGCATGGTGCAATATAAATTGTTGGCTAACAAAAGGGTAAATAGAAAGATGAAAACATGGAATAATTACGGTCTAAAACAAGCCCAGAATAAAAGCTAGTTAGCCTTTTAACTTTACTCTAAATATGAGATCTTATTTTGGTTTCATTACAGAGAGAGCATCATCGTGAAACGTATTCAATTGGAGAATTTACTTTTTTAAGTGTGGTATTGCGTCTATTTATCTTGCATTTTAGGCTTCATGAGGCTGTATAAACTCAGTTTATGCACACTGTGATAGGCCGATAGCTGATAACTAAAAATTAGGAAAAAGGTTTGCTGTTCAGTTCAATTTGATTATTTTCCCTAGTTTCTGCTTGATGTGTGACTATTACCAAAACAGAAACAAAAATGTAGGTAACAACACTCGGGAATATATTCATATCCCAATTAATACAGCAGGCAAACATGTTTGATAAACCTAGTATCAACCAACGTAAACACATGCCAACACAAAAGGACACAAGAGGAAGAAACAAAAATGTCAAAAAGAACAAAAATATGGATATCAGCAATTTTCGCAAAAAAGACTGTTGCTCAGGATAATTTCTTCACCAGTGGCATTGCAAAAGGCAAAGCTAGCGCCCAAAAATTTTTTATTGCTTTTGGCATAAAATTCAACAGTAGCATACGAAAGATCTTCAGACATTCTGGTCTGTAAGCAGATAACAGAAAAAGAGAAATGAAAATAAGCATGTCTACCAATGTACCTGTAAAAGAGACAGATCACGCAGTATTTCAATGTTGTCAGGATCAATTCTAAGCGCATTCCGATAGCACTTAATTGCTTCCCTATATTCTCTATCAGATCGATACAGAAGACCATAGACATGCCAGCAAACATGACTCTTAAGATCATTCTGCGAGACATGTGAAATTCCAGGTGATGCAGCGATCCTAGATTATCAATGATTTTTCATAATAATAATGATACTAACAGCGACAATGATAACAACAATAATAAATTAACCTTCAAACCAAGCCTGACTAGTTCATATGCTTCTGATTTCCTGTCCATGCAGTTCAAGGTTAATCCCTTCATCGATAGAGTTTCTGAAAACCAGGAAAAGATACCAAAAACTATTGAGTTGGAACTTGAAATACGAGAATAATAAGAACTAAAATTCAATGCAAAAGGGATAAAAAGGAGAGAGGAAAATATCGTGCGCATGTATTTTCCTTCATATGTTTCATATAACATGTACTTTAACAACCTTTTTTGCCAAAATAACCCAAGCAGGAAAAAATAATGAACAGGTAATGGATCTTGATTCACTCTTCCAGGATGTTAATTCGACTTCCTTTTGTAGTTCTTTAAAATCTTTTTTATTTGTGTATTAGTCGTGATTATGCCCATTAAATTGGGAATAACTAAATTGTATCCTCAAAAATTCATTAAACAATGAATGTAAGAAAAATAGTGTGGCATTATCCATAATTCTGAGGAAACCTTGGTAAATTAACAGAATTTGAATCCTACATCCTCTTGATTTATGTCTGCACTGACTGGAAACAAGTAAATTGTGCTAAACTTCCCCACATCATAGCCATCGAGATTCTAGGGCTAGAGGGTGTTGCAAGAGTCTGCATCTCCCGGCTTTTGGTGATATCAGAACATAAAGAAAAATGTAAAGTTATTTTGACTCCTGAATTGCTTCAAAAATATCTTTGTTTCACACTAGACAAATAGTTTATTAAGTAATTGACCTTTAATCGTGAAATTTCCTACAACTTCTTATTGACATTTAATTGCAATATTCAATACACACACAAGATTTCCCACAACTTCTTCCTAGAACTTTAAACGGACATTAACTCCAATATCGAACATTTAGCTTTCAAAGAATAAGAAAGCAAATAACTTAATCCCACAGTGAAAATTTCTAAGAATGAGAATCCTGTTAGTAGAAAGATCAAATGTGTCGTGTATACCAAAAAGGATTGCATGCCATGCATATGCTACTTACAAAAACCATGTGATATTACCAGATAATATTCCTGCATACCTCCATGATCAGGAAACTTCTTCAATATAGTATCAGCAGCTTTCAAACCCTTTTTATACTGTTTTGTCTCGTATGATTTCTGCATAGATCAAGCAATAAAATTACGTTCCATTCTGAGAAGCAATAGATTTAGCAACTGCAGTGGGAAGAAACTTTTTGTAATGGATAAGATGAGATCAATAAATCCCATCTGATAAAAAAATCCAACGTTCGTTCTCTCGCTGATAAACAAGTATTATAAAATTACTAAAGAGGTGTTATTCGTTTGAAGAATTCCATTGACTCTTGTTCTAGAAATAGATAGAAGGCGAGGTCAGCAAGTTTGATGTTTATTTGACACGCTGACGAAAATGACAAACTAGAGAAACATTAACATCGATGTTCATATGACTTTACTAAGTCCAATTGAAAGGGTGCAGCAGACATTTGTGCTTAAAAAGTGGTGACATATTCCATCGTCATGTCCTGAAATTATGTTCCTTCTTTTTCCTTATCTCAATCATAATTTCTTACACCTAGGCTGATATTCAGCATTCTGTGAGAACCAATGCACATAATGGCATCGAGTAGCCATAAATTGCTTAAATTCACTTCGTGCAAATGGGCTGCTAATTTTTCATTTATTAAATAAATACTAATCTTATAACAAAAATAAAAAACATTCCTTTCTCACGGACGCAGAAGCTTCTATCCCAATTGTACTAGAATTTCTATAAAACAAGACTTAAAATAACATAAAAATTGCACATAATCATTTAAGAAATACATGAAGCATGATCAATTACAATGAATTTCACAAAGAATAAAAATAAGATCATCAAATGAACAAAAAAAAAATCTAGGTCTTTCTACTAAATTTAAAATGGTGGAATTAAAATCTACGAAGTTTCAGTAAAATTTATAAGTAAAAATCCCGATAAACATACAACGATAAGTTTAAAAAGGTTGGCCTCTTTCGGAGGAAGCGAAGCGCCCATTGTCGATACTGCACAGAAGACAGGCCGCGAAGAGATAGAGAGAAAAACAAAGATTTGATTTGTAAAAGAGAGGGAAAGTAGTTAGGAGGCGGCGGAGTGAGGCGGAATTTGGGGTGGCGTTTACTGCTGCAACCCTACTGACAGAGAAATAGAAAAGGGAGAGAACTTCACACAAGTCAAGTACTACAGAGATTCTTTCGTAATCGTCCCTCGCTTCTTTCTATTAAAGTCGCATTTTTATTTTTAACTTCGTAAAACCTAGTTCAGTGAGGCGTTTTATCCCTAATGCGATTTTACTTTATTTTGGGAAATTGTATTCACTAATAATGTGTACCATACTACCATGAACACGATTCAGTTCGAGCGATTTTCAACTTATTTTAAACTAATCAAGTTAATTTTACTTTTAAAATGTATATCATCTTTTGCGGTTCAATTTGTTTCGAACAAAGGTTTACTTAAAAGTAATATTTTTCGAACAAATTAAAACAAAAATGTTGATTTAAAATCTCTTCAAAATACTTAAATTGAAATTTTTTAAAACATGAATATATTGGTATCAATACGAGTTTTAAATTATAAAAATGGAATAATGTGAAGTTCAACGATACCAATTATCAAAATTAGTAGAAATTATTTTTTTATAGTTTATACTACTAAGTAGGATTTTTTTTTTTAAAAAAAAAAAAGTATATAAAGTGTTATGTTTGTTTTAAAGGTAATTTATGTATCGAAACCTAAACTAAATCGTTTCTGAGTGATTTTGCTCGATTCATAATCAAATATAGAAGGTCCACATAGACTAAATCAATGATTAGGTTCGATTGTTGTTAGGCGATAACTTTTGCAAATCTATCTACTGGACACAATTGTTCCAACAAATGATGGACCTGCGTGACTTGATTCTACTTGAATAGACATAGATCAGCCCATTAAACCTTAGCTTTTCTATTAAGGATCATGCTATGCGTACTGAACTTTTTACATAATATTTTACCGAATTGACAAGTGCTGGTCTCCCAATTTGGTAAAAGATTATGTAAAAAGTTATGTACAAATAGATTTTTCCTTTTATTAATATTTAAATTTATTTATGTGGCTGACTTAAATCTTACATATATTTGGAACTTAATTCTATATTATTAATTATAATTATAATAATTAAATGGATTAATTAGAATTTATATAATTTACTAATCTAATTAACTTGCATGAGTTGGGTTGATTTTATTTTTATAACTTTAATTATAGTAATTGATTAAATTAATTGTCTATTTATGTATGAATGTATTACTTTGAGTTAAATTATATCTCTCATAATAATCTTGTGATATCAGGCCTTGATTCTATATTTATAGGGAATAATACACAAAACCTACGTATAAGAATTACTTTTCAAAACTAACAAATTTGTCTAATTATTTCAAAAATCAGGTGGTAAATAGATTTATTAAATATTAAATTATAATATAATATATATTAATTATTTACGCCCCATGACACCTCACCCACCACATCCTATCACCCCACTACACCACCTTCCCTCCATCTCTTAGATCGGTTTGGCGATCGGTCCGGCGCCGTTCCGACAAACGCACCGGCGACCCCCCTCCCTCGGCGACGCTCCACCAAACTGCTCTGACGACTATTCCGGCAACACTTCGAAAAAACTGCTTCGACGACTATTCTGGTGACTATTCCAATGGATAAAAGGCACAATAAATCCAGCAATAGTAATCTAAAAACCTAGAAAATCGAAAGATAATTACTTAATGCAATCAGAAAATAGTGCACCAGCGAGCATGTCCACAAAATAAATATGAGATACGCAGCAACGGTGGACAATCATAGAAAGCTTTTCGTCATTGCAAAATGGAAAAGATGGAAAAAATGTTGAATCCTCGGGTCGCCCAAGTATTACACGCAGCAGATCACCTTGCCTCAAAATCTGACAAAATTACAAAATAATGATATAACAATAGAAATTAGATTATTATTATGAAGAAACTCGTATTTCCAATAATCATCATTACGCCTAAATAAACGGTAGTTTATAGACTTCAATCAGATATACAGCAGGAAGAAAAAAATCATGTTCTGAACAACGTGAAAAGACGGGGGTATCAATAGATGACATTATATATATAATAACATGACTATTGACTATAATACCAGGTAAAATACTTAACTAAAGAAAGCTAAATGAAAATCTTGGCAGCAATATATGGTAGTTAATATAACTAAAAAAACTGGGATAACATTTTCAGCAACATTTTCAAATATTTCTTCTTTTAATTTTCTTTCAGTGGAAATAGCAAGAATTAAGGACATGGTTTGGCTAGAAGAATGAAGTAAAGTGATTCTGGGACAAACTCATTTCAATTTCAATCCTAAGCATTCCTGAACCAACAAAATTTAGAAATTACTTAATGCAGTACATACAAATCGTATAATTGAAGCATAGTGGGTGATCCAGATTCAATGTGAGTAAATGTGAACAGATGCCTACATCAATATCACGATCTTCATAGAGATCAAATTTGACATGTCATAAGATTAGGAAAAAAAAAATGCACTCAAAAGTTAGCCCATGTTTGGCTAATGTTTATGTTTATAATCAATTAAATCACTTTTAATCCACTCATGAAAATGGGATCCACAAGTACTAACCACTTATGTACCACTAATTCCATCTATTTATAATTTAAATTGTTTATAAACAATTCCCAAGCAAGCTCTTAAACGACAAAAGAATGAAGAAATTTTAAATTGTGTTAAAATATATACTTATTGAGATATTTGGTTCATAGGGTCCTCAGACTTCTGTTGAGGCTGCTCATACTTGTGTTCAAGAATTAGAGCAACTCCACAGTTCGTGAGACACTTCACCTTCAAAAACTCTGAACAAATAAATTACATGAAAATGTCAGGTTACATTGTAGGTGATCATAGTGGTGTATTGTAGGTGATCAGATTTGCACCATACTTGTGTTATACGTAGCCAATTCACTAACTTTGTTATTTGTGATCAACTTTGTCTTCAGTGTGATTAACTGTGACCAATTTTGTATTCAGTGTGACTATCTGTGACTGGTCAATCTCAAGTCACAACCGGTCACAATCAACTCAAAATTGGTCACAAGCATTCACAACACATAAGGTCACCACAAACAAATCTTACCGCTGACCCGTGATTAATCGAGACCAACTTTATATTCAGTGGGACTGAGTGTGATCAAATGTCACAAGCATTCACAACACATAAGGTCACCACAAACAACTCTTAGCGTTGACCCGTGATTAATCGAGACCAACTTTATCTTCAGTGTGACTGAGTGTGATCAAATTTGTAATCAGTGTATCTGTTTGTAACCAGATCAATCTCAAGTCACAATCAACACAAAATTGGTCATAAATAATCACAACAAACACATATTTGGTCGCATAGGGTTACCACAAACAAATCTGCATACACCGCATACAAGTATCACAATCCATATTTTACAAGGATAAAGAGAGATTCCAATGCATTTCTTGATACTGCAGGAATTAAGGACAATTCGAAACTTGTTATAACGGAGGATCCGATTAGCCAAGAAAAGCGGTATCTTGAGACGAGGAAAAACGCTGTAATGGAAAAGGCTGCAAAATCTATATCAAAAATCAGCTTGGAGGTGGATAGGTTTGGTAGACAGGTAACTCCCAAGGCTTGCGTCGATAAAATTTTAATACTGTCTAGTCGTTTTAGAAGAATTAATGCAATAACTAGTTGTAGGTTTCAGCTTTTGAATCTGTAATTTCTAAAGGTGGAAAAGTGGCTGAAAAAGATTTAGTAAATCTAATTGAGTTATTGATGAATCAACTGCTTAAATTGGATGGAATTGCTGCTGATGGGGATGTCAAATTACATAAGAAACAGAAGAAAAAAAAAGAGTTCGCGCACAGTTAATTGAAAGGCAAACTAAAGCATAATAAACATCCACACATTCAAATAAATTAACGTCAAAATAATTAATTAATAGTAAAATAGGGTTCATCTATATCTTTAACAATATAAAAATTTAGTCTAACATAATATTGAAATTAAACAAGCCAAAATGGAACGACTTCACCGAAAATTGACGAAATGTGAACAAATCTAGAATGAATTTTATTTTTAGCCTCGGTTTCAGTTTCCATGTAACTGTTTTCTCTTTGAATTTGATAATATCCACTTTGCCTCACTTTCCCGTGTGTGTGTGATATATAATCCACATCCGGCACGTGTATGTATCTATCATTAATTTCTAAGCCTTTTTTTTTTTTTTTAAACTGTGCGTGAACTCTTTTTTTTCTTCTATTTCGATGGCTCCGTCTAAAAAATAATTACAAGAAAAAACAAGCAATATAACAAACTGCCTTAGAAGTAAATTAAGTGAAAATATGCACAAAATTCTAGATAAACCTCAACGGGTACCACACTAAATCAACAAAAAACAAGGCATAGCACAACAATGGACAACAGATTTCAAATTTTGGCGAACTCCGACCATCTAAACCGTCGGATATAGGTACCATTGAAAAGCTCTTAACTTCCTCTTTAATTCCTACACAACATCCACCATTATCAGATCCACCACTTTCACCGCGACCACCATTTTCAGCCACCACCAGTCCATCATTGCCACACAATTTACGACCGTCGCTTCAATCTTCATGACGGCAAGGAGGGAGAGGAGAGCATCGATTTACGATCGTCGTTTCAATCGTCGTGACGACGCCAGAGAGAAGAGAACAGTGAGTGTGTGTGTGTGTGTGTGTGAGAGAGAGAGAGAGAGAGAGAACGAGTCTGGAGGAAAATGAGGGGAGGTAGAGTTTATTTTTAAATTAATTGAATTTAATAATAATATATTAATTAAAATATCTGATTTTTGAACTTTTAAACCTTTCGTCTAATTTTTGAATTTGAAATCTTAAATACCTGATTTAAGGTAATTTTCTCATATTTATATTTATAACTCAATACGTTTTATTTAAAAAATCTTTGTTTTTATTGAACTTTATTATTATGTCTTACATTTTTGGCGGGCCACATGCCCAAATTGCAAGCCCAGCACAACTTGATTTGTAGGCGGGCTGGTCGATCCAGGCACCTACTATGGTAGGCTAGGCCAGCCATCCCAAGTACAGACAAATCCTGCTATTTTTTAGACCAC
>CAIGRH010260814.1:0-14242 GCA_903798295.1 Fraxinus nigra | reverse complement strand
TCAATATTTATTAATGAAAATAAAAAATAAAAAATTTCAAAATTTTGGGGCGAGTCAAAATCTTGGTGTGGCGAAACTGAAAAATTCATTACAAATTAACTAAAAATAGTGTACCAGCGGACAATGTTGGAGGGGCAATCGCCCCCTCCCGCCCCCTAGCTCCGTCTCTGATCAGGGACAAAAGTAGTTGTCTAATTTTGAGTGAACAGTGGTCATCTGTCCAGAAACCCTTGCAGTAGCTCGCAAACATAAGGCAGTATTAGATAAGAGCTGAATGACAAACCTTCATAGAAACGACAATAAAGTGTGTCTTTCTCTTGACTCTTGAGCATCCTACTTAGGGACATATGTAAGACGAATAACATTCCCTCACCTCAGTGAAAAACGATATGAACGAGTCCACAAAGAGAGAGAGAGAGAGAGAGGGGAATGTTGGAGCACCGGAGCTCGCTATGAGTTGAGGCAATGAAAATCTGCCTCCGGAGAAAAATATCGCCGGCGAGTTCGCTAGGAAAAGGGGAAAACCATTACAACTGGATTTAACGGCTGACTGAGAGTTACGAGTTGTTATGTGAGGCATGGATTTATTGCGAGAATTAATGCAAATTTCATAGATGCCCCTCAATTAGCTGACAAATACAGAGATACCCCTTATTTAATGTTATTCGTAATCGCTCACTACGACAATCGTTTTATGTGGTATAAACATTGTAGGTTGTTATTTGATACATTAATGTGGTAGTTTTTTTATTGATTTATGCATCGAATAATCATCTGTCATGTGAATAACATGTAGGGCAACCACCGTAATGAGCAATTGCGAATAACATTATTCAACTGACAAATACAACACTTGATACCAATTAGAAATGGATGTGACCCAATTACTCTCGAGAAATTACATAAAAACATGTATTTAAGTTTTTCAATTCAGATGTGGGGTTTATTTAACCAAAAAATATGTATTAATTGAATTATTAATAATATTATAAAATTTAGGCACCCTAACCCAACCCCACTACAAAAACCTAAACTATTTCCCCATTCCCATCTCACTCTTCTCTCTATCTATCTCTCTACCTCTCTTCCCGACACAACCATCGATGCTCACTAGGTGATGTCGATCACAAGAGCGTTGGTGTCGGGAGGCGGCACAGAAGCTTTGCGCATAGAAACGCTATGCACGGCGATGATGGTGCAGTTGTGCGCAACCTTGAACATCATCGTTGTAGGCACTATGGTGCCACTTTGCTCCGATCTGTTGCTGGTGGCGTGTTATGGTGGTGTGTTCAAGTAGGTAGTGATAGTGGATCTAAGGTGCTGGCAAATGTGGATCAATGTCCACACGTGGTAATGGTGGTGATGTCGGATGTGTAGGAAGTGGTGATGGTAACTTGCAACTTGTTCACAAGTCAAAGATCACCATGTGAGGTCACAGATCAATGTCTATAAATTACAAATCAATTTATTAGTTACCGATTAATGTCCACGGGTCATATATCAATTAAAATTGGTTACAGATTTGAATTAGCACTTGACTTTTGAATTTTTTAACTTAATGTTAGAAATTGTTTTGGTGTATACTTAATACCTTCTTGGGGACCAACCCAAAAACAGGGGCGCCAAGCATTAATGCATCAAAATAGGGCTGGACTCTTAGGACAAATCTTCCTAGCAAATCATCGTAGTTTGCAGCACAATTTCTAATATTAAAGATCCTCAAAATAGGCAATAGTAGAGCATACTTATGTAACTGTTCAAATAGTTAATTAACATAACTTATTAAAGACTAGTATTAGAATTGGATCAGAGATATTGTCTATGACATTTGTTAAGTACCGGTTGGTTCTATTTCTTAAAATTTATTTTTTTTTCAAATATAAATTTCATGACACCAATGATTTTCATAAAATCTTTAATTATTTATTTCATTAACTTTGATTAAAATGTACTAAAAATTTGATTTTTAGTCAAACTAAATAAGTGCTAAAAGAATTATGAGGTCATGTCCGTTCGACCTTGGCCCCTCTGAAGAGCAGAATTTTGAGTTTGTGCTTAATTTTGAATAACCCATTTGATCTTAGCCCAATTAATAGCATCCTATACCAATTGGTCACTAAAGGAAAATATGAGTAATTGTATACAAAATGATTTACAAATAGTATTACTCAAAAAATATTGCCGAGGAGAATTAACAATTTTTTTTTTATTATTATTTTTGGAACTTTTAAACTCAATGTTTTCTCCCGAGTCCCATTGATAAAAAGGAGGAAAATTTGAGCATTTTTAATGTTTTAAAAAATAATTCTCAAAATAAAAAATGGTAATTTTCTTGCTTAAAATTTCATTAAAGAATTGAAATCTAACAAAAAAAAAGGTCTGGGCTGTAGCATGCCAAAGACTAGCATAGCACAATTGTACATTTTTAGGGAAATTTTCTAAATGTTATGGGTGGGAAATTCGTACATTCAATAGTTCACTATAATACTCTTCTCCTATATAAAGAATATTAAGACGAGCTTCCATTCTAATTCTATATACCATAGTAGAGTTAACGAGAGAAGTTTGAGTCCAAAATACTTGTAATTCACTATTTTGACATAGTACAATTTGGCAACACTACCCAATGGATTAGCTCTCGCATTGAGATTGAAACACGTTATATTGTGTGTTATGTTATTAATTTTTTTTTATCATATGGATTATTTGTACAAGCATTTGGTGCTCACTTCTGTCTCCTCTTAGAGGCAATTTGATGCTATGGTTAATATTTTATACATTTCTCTTGCCAACTTCAAATTTATTAAAAAAATAAATTGTAAACTTATGATAAATATATTCGTTTTCTAGGTTTGTTGTGCAATTGCTTAATTCCAGAGAATATGTGAAGAATAGAAGAAGAAACTGAGTCACTCGAAGAGATTCTCTTCTTCTAAGTCATCATCAACTTCACTGTGTTCTCTATCACTTGCCACAACCAAATAGAATTGAAGCATAAACACTTTGCCTCCATCTTCGCCGTAGGTTCTTGATTGATTTCATTCCACTGGAAGACCATGTTCAAGATACAGAATTAGCTCCTGTTTGGTACACATTAAAAATTTCATTTTCATTCTTCTACAAATTTTCAACCACACATTCTTCAATAAAATAATATTTTACACATGTAGTCTTCTTGCCTCTGATTCATTTCCTCAAATCTTNAAGAAGAAACTGAGTCACTCGAAGAGATTCTCTTCTTCTAAGTCATCATCAACTTCACTGTGTTCTCTATCACTTGCCACAACCAAATAGAATTGAAGCATAAACACTTTGCCTCCATCTTCGCCGTAGGTTCTTGATTGATTTCATTCCACTGGAAGACCATGTTCAAGATACAGAATTAGCTCCTGTTTGGTACACATTAAAAATTTCATTTTCATTCTTCTACAAATTTTCAACCACACATTCTTCAATAAAATAATATTTTACACATGTAGTCTTCTTGCCTCTGATTCATTTCCTCTAATCTTATGAGGGGTTGCAAATCATAGCCTTAGTGCTTAAGCTAAAAAGCCAGGAGGGAAAGTGCACCTTCGAGAACATGTTTTCTCTAATTACTTTATGCTTAATAAAAGCACTTTTTTCTTGAGTTACTAACCACTAGATTATTTTTGTAGCCAAACTTATTTTCTTTTAAATGGGAAAGTACCTGAAACTGGACCCACTTCCTCATCAATCAATTATAGCATCCCCACCATCATTACCAAATCACTCAATATTGCTTATGAAACAAACCATCAGAAACTCTGAGAAAATAGTAATCATAGAGTAACAACATTGGAACTGAAGGAAATGTCTCCATATACATGTAGAGGTGTAGACTGGGTTGACCGGTCCTACAGATATAAAATTAGTTGGGACGAACACAGTCCCATCCGCACTCCAAAATGCATCATGTGCTGGAGGCCAAGCCAATTTTAGATCTCAACATGCATATAGGAAGTAACTAGTGGATGAGAATGTGCTCAAAAAGTTTCAGAATACACAAGATCACGAACACTTTCAGTTTATGTATATTTCTTTGAATTATAAATTAAAAAGTGAACAATAGATGAGTATTTTCAATAACACGAAAAGGAGAAGTTTCTAAATGAAAGCAGAAACGAAGTTGGGCAGTCTACTTGGTATTTTTTTGGGCAAGTCCTGCTAGCCAGATACAACTAAAATACCAGAATTAAACACTTAACTGAAGCAGTATGTATGTATTGCGGAAAACTCCGGAAGAATTTACTAAAATTTGATTAAAAGCAATGCAGTGGGCAATAAAGACTTCGCCATACGGTTCCTGCGTTAACCCTCCTTGGCTCTCATCCAATCAACAAAGTTATCCAAGACCAAGGGCCAAGCAAGATCGGGATCATAATTGCTAAAGTCTGGGAAGCTAATCTGTTACAAGATCATCAAAACAACAAAATTGCATTAATTGCAAGAGAGAGAGAGAAGAAATCAAATATATTATAATTCCCTCAGACACCCTCTTGTATCATATATCTCTGTCAATGTTTGAAACAACTTGGTGTGAATAGCGTTCTAATTAATGTATCAGCGACTTCTGCTAGTCAGAATGCCATCACTGTTTATAACCAAATTGATTACATAACTCAATCATACAGACAAACCATATTTTATGGTTTAATCAAAGGTAAATCATTGAATTACCTCATTAACAAACCGATAGAATCCCATCCATTGATCCAAGTTAATGACCTTGTAATCAGTCTGCATCTGCACCAACCATAAAGTATATATAATATATATTTATAGTAAGTATTCCTATGTGCATCTCATCAACTACATATAAGAGTTTTTATTTAACGCTTTCCACTAAGCAAACGATTTCTATTTCTACAAGGATCAACAACTTTCTACCAGCTGTTTTCTTTCCCTTGTAAAATTCTTTGGGAGTCATGATTTCGTTCCGAGTTTAACAGATTCCATTGCACAATATAGAAGCAATCTAACCTAAAAAAGTGCGTACAGATGGTTTGCATCTGCAGATATTACTTAAAAGTTAACATAAGCAGGTATTAATTTGATGTTGTCTGTTGAGCAGATGTATGAATGGTGTAACATAACAACATGGTGCCCAGTAATGTCATCTCGGTAAATACCAAAAAACAAATGAAGAATTAATTTGAATTTGAACCAAAAGAATATATATGAAACCTAAAAGCTAAAACCCAATTGAAATCTACTGTTCGTTCATTAAGACCATAAAAATCTTGCATTTATTCTAAGACTGAGAATCAGAGAAACAATAATTTTACATGCATGATCGCAGATGCTCACCCTAAGATACTGAACAAGTGCATCAACTTGGGGCCCAAAATCCGACCCTAGAACAAGATCCAGCAGTATGCAAATGCTTTCAATGTCTATACTCTTCTGCTTTTCCTCTGGACGAACATAGAATACAAACCAGTTAGCAGCAGAAACGGGAATTAGAACTTCCAAACATAATTTGCAAGCTGACAAGAGGAGCATACCAGTCAAGCAATATCTAAAAGCATACGAGTAGAAATCCACAAATTGTGATGGTCTTCTAACCTTGTGACAAGAAAAAGGTAGGAGGTTATTTAAAAGAATATACAATCTCAATCTCGTATTAATATTGTGACACATCACCTATTACCTCATTAGAACTCATCGTTTCATCTAGAAACAGAAAGATACAAAACCTAATATGCCCATACCTCTTTCTCAAGTTCTGGAAGTGCCTTCTTGATTTTACTTATTGTGTCTACTTTCAAAGCTTTAAGGCCTCTTCGCCACTCTTCCTGAGAAAGTTATAGGATGAGGAGTATTTTCACTATAACTGAAAAATGTTTCAATATGCAAGTTCTTAAGAAAGACAGGACAATCCATACGTGTGTGCATGAATGCATTTGGCTTGCACGAGTAAAAAGAAATGAGTCTACTTTGATTTGAAACATTTTATTCTTGGAAGGTCTTAAGCAGAGAATTATATATTGGTATCAACTACCATCTGTAGATCGACAAAATTTTGTGCTAATCACTTGTCATAAACAAGCAAAAATACCGGATACTCCCTGGTAAAGAAGAACACCTCACTGTGCTGTCACTTTTAGATAGAAGAATTTAGTACTTAGACATTCCCCATTGGGATACAGGAGGAGTAATTTACATATATCAGGTACATCCTTGCACTTTATTTGACTAGCATAAAAGAACTCACGCACGCACATTAAGTTAATAAGAAAACAAGGGTTGCAACTAATAATTAAACTTAAGCACATGAATCTGTTGAAAGAAACAAGAGTATCAAATCCAAGAACATTAGTAGTGAAGCATGGTTCATTTAAGAGCAATGCTAAGGTTTTTCTTACCCGGGTGAAATATCCTTGCTTTTTAGCCTGCATTTTCCTAAAACCATAATCATCAATGTTTAATTTCAATTTTGAAGTATGGAAATGAAAAACTTAAGAAAATTTTGCAACTCACCAAGCAAGCATTAATATCCGTACATCGGTATGATCGACTTCCAGATCTGAACAGAGGGACTCAATACCTTCAGGTCTGCTCTGACATATATTTCAAATCAGTCACGTACAAGCAAAGACAAGGAACACGGGAAAGAAAAACGTAAAACTGTGCTTACTCCTCAAAAAGCAACCCATTATTTATGACTATGGTCATAGTCTAAAATTACATCTTACAAGAACATTAAAGTAAATGAAGATTGGAACATCTCGGCGATTACAAATTGTCATTCAATTGCTTTAAAACAGAATTTTACAAAACCTGCCTTCTATAAATGTTGACTGTATCTGAGAACTGAGAAACTTTTGAATCATACATAAAATTGCCTCTTCTTTGGCTCACCAGATGATAGGTTGCAGACTAAAACTGATGTTCTATGTTTTACACTGAAGGACAATTTCATGTGATGAGGGAAATAATGGCATAGGTTCCTAGCTTCAATTATAGGGAAATTTCCAATATGGCTAAGGAAAGCGAAAGAGAATGGGCACGAAGATAGAAGAACAAAGACTAAATCCCGATATATCAATAAGACTTACAATGGAGAAACCAAAGCATCCTGGGGTAAGGAACCACTAACTTCAATCCAAATCATAAGCAAACTTTAATACAGATAGCTCTTCCAATAAGATAAACCATAAATCAAGATGGAACAAACTTACTCGATCGTATCAGAGGAATTGTTCGTATATGAATAGAATAATTGATCAATACGTTCCAGCTCTTTGGATGCAGCTTTACCAGAAGCTGAATGAAAACAAAGGGCAATGCAGATTCAGTAACAGCTAAATCTACTTATAAGAAAATGCAAAATCATGAAACTTAATAGAAACTTCTCAGTATAGGTAAAATTGATATTAAATACTGAGATTATCTGATTATGGCACATGTTTTACCTAGTAGACGTCGAGTTACAAATTCGATTGCAAAAGTGTGTGCATGCACATCTTTATCAGATGCTATAAGTTATTTTGCTACGGCTAAATATACAGCGAAGGGAAAATTATTTTCTTAAGTTCATTAACTATCTCATTAGAATTTGTAAGTGGACAACCAATCTTATTACAACTTGAAACTTTTGCGCTAGTGATCACCTCCATTGGTTTCTAAACACATTTATGCTACGTATGGTACCTTGGAATTGGAATTAAACATAACTTTACTTGGATATAATTTAGCTTCTCTTCAATAGTCCTTTCCAAGGCCCCAGTTTTACACAAGCAACACACTGTTCAACTAATTTCACAAACTTATCTATGCTTTACTTTCTGCAATTAGTTCCTTCCTGAATTCTAATAACTAAACGCCCCCATATAAAGATCAATTATAAACAAGGGAAACACTAACTAACAATTAAAATATTAAAGCGGGAATTTAGGCAAAATTGATTTACTTCTCATAAACACCCAATATCCCAGCATCTCTGTGAAAGCATGATCCAAACAATTAATTCAAGCGTTAATCGAACTTCAGAACACTAATTTTGTCGGGGTGTCATCGACTAAGATTTTGATCGATTTTAAAATATTATAAATACTAATGAATTTCGTAGATTTGAATTTCGTAGATTTGAATAGATTTCCAACAACTCCATAAGAATCTCATCAAAAACAGTGAGATTTTAAAAGATTTGGTTATATTTACTTTTAAGCTTAAAATCCATCCAAATCTTTTAAAATTGTTATATTAATAATTTTTTTATAAATCCTATCAAAATTTTAAAAGATTTCATTAAATCTCATTAAAATTTTAATTGTGAACACCTAAATTTTAATGAATTTCATTAAAATCCATTAAAATCTCAATTGAGAACCCTAAATTTATAAGGATTTTTAAAATCCATTACCATCTTAATTAAGGACACTCTCCTTGATTTCCATTTCAATTCCGATTCCAGATCATCGAATGCACGTGTCTGGACTCACAAATTTTTCCCATTTAATTTAGTTCACTCGAAAAAAAAAAAGTATTTTTAACCTAAAATTCCGCCAACAAATATTCAAACACGATAAATCGAAATGAAACCGTTCATAATTTCTTAAAACCACAAAATACAGTTTAATAACTAAAAAAACAAAGAATTAATATTTAAGCGCCGAAAGAATCATCAAACTCGCAGTAAAAACCGAAAATGAAAGATAAAATCACCAGCTCGAAACAGATCCATAGTTGATGAATTGTATGACGCTGTAGAATTTGTGGACCCTTTCTTCGATGAAGTCCGGGGCATCTTTTATTTTAAGAATCGAAAAATATAAAATCTACAGAACTCAATTTAGATAAAATAAATAAATAATAGAAATTGTTCAATACAAAGAGCCTTTGACCGAATGAAGCTTTATTCGTTGCTCGGGCGCTTTTTTTCTTTTTCTTTTTTCTTTTTCTGGAGAGAAAAAGGTCTGAAGACGGCGCTTTTACGCTTTTCTTTGTTTGTTCATTTCCGGGCTTCTAGCTGCCATTAATTAAATGTAAAATTATGTGATTTATTTAATTGTACGTTTCATTTAACCTTCCGTTTGACACTAATTAATTTATCATTCTCATTCTTCTTCTTCTTCATTTCAATCACACATTTTTCAAATAAAATAATATTACACACAACTCAAAAACTTTTCATCACTTTCCACCACACATTCTCATATCAATTATTATTCCAATTTTTTTTTTTTCCTCAAAATGGGTTTCAAACAGGGGGGACTTAATGATATTTAGGTGCTATCAAGATTGATAGTGTAATGTCAGTATTGCTAAATAGTACTATTTTTTTCTCGAACCACTCGAGTCTAATTGAATTGGTTTAGTTCCATTCTATAATAATTTAAATAATTTTACGTATTAAAGTAGAGGGTTCAACAATTGGAGGTCTCATCCCTTGTTTCTAAGTACAAAATTGAATTTTAATTATTTCAATCAAATTAGTTTCAATAAAATTTTCATGAAGCAAATTTATAAAAGTCAACAATGAAGGAGTTGGTAAAGCCAATGTATTTTATGTTGGAAATTTTCAATTTTTGGTGTTGCTTAGCCCATTTTTTACACATTAAAATATTCATTCACATTCTTCTACTCATTTTCAACCATACATTCTTCAATAAAATAATATTTTTCATCACATCAATAATTTTTTTTCTTTTTCAACCACACATTCTCTATCAATCTAACATTTCAGAATACATTCTTCCAAAATAATGTGACTCAAACACACCCTCATCTTCATTAAGATGATATGAGAATTATGTAGAGTTATGTTGAAAGATTTTCAAATAATGTTAATTTTGACATTATAAGATGAATTATAGAGTTTGCAAGAGTCAATGTATCATCTTGAAAAAGCTTTCAGTGGTGAAGTACGTAGTGGGCCAATCGAGATCGTAACAAACCGACAAATGGGGCAATCGGGGCGTGAGAAACCTACTTGCCTAGCAGCGACCGCCCCCGTACATTTAACTTCACAATGTTTGTCTTATGTTGTCTTGTTGTAAGATGCACATTAAAATGGAAAGAATGAATTTTTTTTTTGTGATGTGATGATAAATATGTAGTTGAAAATGAGAAAAAGTTATTGATGTGATGAAAAATATTATTTTATTAAAGAATGTGCAGTTGAAAATGAGCAGAAGAATGAAAATAAAAATTATAATGTGACTCAAACAGTGCATAAACAAATTCAATTCCACTTATGTTGTAAGACCTAAGTGTAAACAACTTCGCATTTTAGTTCTACGTTTCCATTTCAAATTTAGAGTTTGTTTGAACCCCATTTTTTTTTTAACCAAAATACATTCTGAAATAGTGATTTGATGAAGAACGTGTGATTAAAAAATAAGTAAATTTTTTGAATTTGCGTATAATATTAATATATTTTGAGAATGTATGATTGAAAATATGATAAAAAAAATATATATTTTGAGAATAATAAGGATCAAACAAGAGTTTAGCCAATAATATTTCTTACACTGAAGAATAAATTTTAACCATTGCAAACGAAATAATTATTTTAATTTTATGTTGATTATTTTATTGGACATGCATCATCATGTATTATGCTGTTAAGATATTGAAATTAAAATAAATTACAAATATTATAACATAAATTTTAAATCAATTAAAGTATTCAATATATTATAATTAGGGGTATGTTTGGACCAGATTTTAATTTGAGTCAAAGTCAAACAATTAATATCAACCATATTTTTCATGGGTCTCACATCTTTTCAAAAACACATTTCAAAAACTTATATCACAATTCACTTAAAATCTAATTTTAATCTACACAAAACACTATCTAAGAGGGTGTGTGGTAGAGATTAAAATTGAAAATATAGCTGTTATTGTTGGCTTTTATTAGACGGGTGGGACCCAATAACGGTCATATTTTCAATTTTAATTGGATTTTAAGCCCTACCAAACAGGCTCTAAATCTTTGAATGTCATCATTCTTATTGAAGCAAAATACAACAAATCAATGTTTTCAAGTAATTATTTTACACAAAAATATAATGTTTATCCACCAAAAGGAAATTAAGGTACATAGTGGGTCGTAGTCAATTATTCCACTAAGTAAGGAAAACCAGATTATTCATAATTTAGGATAAAAGGGTAATTAAGTCTTTATTTAATTTTGTTTTTAAAATTATTTTATATAAGACATTATCATTAAAATAATTTTACACGTTGTACATTCTTCATAAAAATCGCTTATTGTAAAATCACTACTCAAAAAATCAAAATAAAAAAAGTACTGAATTATTAGAAAAGCAATTAAAGAACGTTATTAGAAAGTTGATTGGCCATAATTGGACCTATATTAAAAGTGGCGGCCACAATCATGGATGGAATGTACATGCACTCGCCTTAAAATTTTCAATCATACTAGATTGTCAAAAGAGTTGATATTTTTATCGTTGAACTATTTAAAACACGATCAACTTTTTCATTCAATCATCTTCTACCACTACTTCATCCGTCATTGCATCCGTCAATTCTTTTTAGCAAAGTACCATAATCCTAAAATTTTCTCGTTAACCTATTGATGATGTACATGTGTCTAATCATGAAAAATTGCATCATTTTATTTTGAATAATGATATATAAGATCAATCTATGTCACTTCTCTACTAAATTTTGGTAGAGTTGTATCTGGGACGGACCCAGCAAGCTATCACAACTCGGACGGGCGTTGACCAGTCAACGTCGATAATAGTGATCGTAAGAGAAACTAATAGAAATGTTTGTATTAATCTCTTGATTGGTAGCTAAATAAACAAAGCCTAAACTAAACTTTTAAGGTATGTTTGGCATGTCTTATTAGCCAATTTATAACTTCATTTTATAAATTATATCTATGTAGACCAGTTACTTTAGTTTCACAAATGCACATTTAGTTTGATCTAATGAAACTTACAATATCCTGCACAGAGAAGAATGTATATCTAACTCAAGAAAACTGTAATTGCAAAGAAAGAAAGAAAAATAATGAACTGATTTTTTATGTTAAAACTTAATTATACATGAATGCAGACTTGATTAAGAAACTATTGACTAGATTTTTAGGTCTCCAAACATTTTCTTATCAATTATTGTATCAGCTGAATGAATAGATCAATCTAGTCTCGAACGAATTTTAACTAAAATCAGAAAGATTACCACGTCTCAAGATTGATAGCCCCCATGTATAATTTAATAGAGAATTAAATAACTAAAACTTGAAATTTTTTCTAATACAAGATGTAATAGGACCCTTCATTAAGATCAATAACAAAAAGATTATCATTTATCCAAATTAATGCCATTAAAATTGTTTCTATAGTTCATATATGCTAGCACGTGAGAACAAGAGTCGGAACTTATAATGAAAGATAATCAGAAAACAATCTTGAATTCTGATTTACTAATATATGTGTAAGTTGTAACAAAAGTTAAATGAGAAGTATTTATAATTTATGTTCAAATTAGAAGTAATTAAGTTTTGAGATTCTTACGGTTTCAAACTCACAAAAACTCAAAAAGATTATCATTTATCCAAATTAATGCCATTAAAATTGTTTCTATAGTTCATATATGCTAGCACATGAGAAGTCGGAACTTATAATGAAAGATAATCAGAAAACAATCTTGAATTCTGATTTACTGATATATGTATAAGTTGTAACAAAAGTTAAAGGAGAAGTATTTATAATTTATGTTCAAATTAGAAGTAATTAAGTTTTGAGATTCTTACAGTTTCAAACTCACAAAAACTCGCGATGAACGGGATGGGTGGAGACGGTAGTAGCCTAACGACGGGCTGGCCGGACTAGTGATGGTGGTGGCAGGCGACACGGCAGCGAGGGACAAGTGATTGGGATTTGGGCGAGAGTCGAATTGGAATTGGTGAAGACGAAGGTCTTCAATTTGGGGATGAATGTCAATTTAAAGGGTCATTGGACTTTTATATATTATATAATTTTGGATTAGGCGCAGAACAAATGGCCCAATCCAATTACAAAAAAAAATGGTGGGCTGGGCCGAATTGGCCCAATAAAAAAGATTATGGGCTAGCTCGCTTGGTTAGGTAGCAGTTCAGACGAAATTTAAAGATGATAGATCTATAAAATCATTAAATCCATCATTCAATAGAAGAAATATTAACGCATTAGTGTTTATTTTCCGACAATGAAACCCGTCGAAGTATTCACGGTCGTGTTCCTTTTGGTGGGGATTTACTGTAGTGTTGACCCGTATAAGCGCAATGCAATATTGGAATTCTCGGAGTTGCGGCGTTTAAGTTGAAATGCGGCCTGGTTTGACATTAAAAATGTTAATCTTGATGTTTTTTTAAATGGGTTTTGAATCTTGTGAAGATTAAGGTATTGGTACCAAAAGATTTTGAAGTAATTTGTCGTGGGTTTGGTTGGTATGGTATTTGGTGGGAGTGGAGGTCCGAGGTTGCAGTTCTTTTCTTTATTTAATTTAATTTAATTTTTAATTTTTGATTTAATATTTTAAATATTTATAATAGAAAATGTAAAGTTACCATTCTACCCCCTTTAAAATAGCTAAAATATGATCAAATTATTTTTTTAATGAAAAAGTGTATGGATTCCAATCATTTGGACTCTAACTACAAATTTATCAAAGGTTTGGGACCTGTAGTTGTATAAAATGAAGGTTGAGATAAAATGTAAAAAAAAACAAAAAAGTTTAGAATTGCGGATGCAATTTTCCCCAAGATTTATCCCCTTTTATTTCCGATATTTTGCCACGTCAGCTCAAAAATGGCCAGCGAGCCATCATTGTCACGAGTAACAACTTTATCAATTTATTAAGTGGTAAATGCACGCGGGTGTTGCCTAATGAAAATGAAATTAAACAAGCGCAGATAATTTATGTCGACAACATTTGTTGCTTTCTTGGATTGTGCAATCTAGTATAGGAATATCGGTCAAAAATAGCAGCTACATCCCTACAATCCCGTGTGTATATATATATACTAGTTAATGTCATGCAATACACGGACTTTGTTATTTTGAAAATAATATTAGCGTTGAATATGAAGAATTAAAGGAAGATATAAGAAAGGTTAACAAAATAAGCTTAAGTGAACAAAAATAAATTAACATATGATTTCACCAACAGAATACATTTATAAAACATTCAAAGATGGTGAAGAAATAAAAAAAAAACATAAACGAGATCCATAGAGTATTTATCTTTCTAA
>CAIGRH010260796.1:0-10875 GCA_903798295.1 Fraxinus nigra | reverse complement strand
TCGAGTTTTCTCCCACTCCGGGAGAGTTGATGCGGACATCATTTTATATTATGGAGTTTTTCATTAATTATATTTTTATTATTATTGGATTTGTATTAGTGGGTTGGCCCAAACCCGTCACTAGTAGATTAGGTTTTTACTATTTATTAGATTTTTTTATTATAATTGAATTAGACGATGGACTCGTGAAAATGGAGTTTTGGCTTGTTGCCAACGTTTTTGTAGAAAATGACAGAATAAAATTGTAGAGAACTTTCTTTTTATTTTTATAGAAAAAATGCTAAGTTTCTTTCATTCCAATCTAATATACAAGAAAAACAAATTCCTAATTGGAGAGATTTTGTTTCCATAAAAATCTTAACTACCAATATTTTATTTGGTTATTGATATTCCTGGATTTAAGGAATCAACTACCATTGACTAAGTAAATAAAATAATTGTAAATTAAAAACGTAAATTAAAAATCATAAACTAAACCTGCTCTTGTGAAGTGACTTTGTAAGAATATCGGCAATTTGTAGCTCAGACTTACAATGCTGCAACTTGATCTCTTGATTCTTTTCTACATCTCTAATGGAATGATATTTTACTTTAATGTGCATAGTTATGCCATGTTGCATAGGGTTATTTGCAATAGCAATGGCAGATTTATTATCACACATGATGAGAGTAGGCTCAACTTGCTCTTCTCCAAAATCAGTCATTAATTTCCTAAGATAAATAGCTTGATTTGTTGCAGCAACAGCAGACACATACTCAGCCTCAGCAGTTGACTGAGCCACAGCCTTCTGCTTTTTGGAGTTCCATGAGAAGGACCTGATCCAAATGAAAAGACATAACCTGAAGTGCTTTTAGAATACTCTTTACTTCCAGCCTAATCACTATCCACATATCCTTGCAAGTTTCCATCAGTTCTCTATTTCAGCACCCTCCTAGCAGCATTTAGATGAGCTTGACTTGGTAAGTGCATAAACATTTACAAAAGGCTAGCTGGAAATATAAGATCAAGTCGTGTAGCAGTCAAATAGAGAAGACATCCAATCATGCTCCTATAAACAGTAGAATCGACGTTATCTTCTACGTCATCCAAAGTTAGTTTTTCATTTTTAACAAGTGGTGTTGCGACTAGTTTTCCTTGCTCCAAAATAAACTTCTTAAGAACATCCCAAGTATATTTTCTTTGAGTAAAAAAAATGCCATTGTCCATCTGATAAACCTCCATTCCTAGGAAGTAATTCATTAACCCTAAATCTGACATCTCAAATTCTTGCTGCATTTCTTCCTTGAATCTTTTTAAAAGTCGAATATTATTTCCTGTTACTAACATATCATCCACATATAAGGATAAAATCAATTTTTCACCATCTTCCAGACCTTTGACATATAATGTAGCTTCATTTTCACTTATACTAAATCCTTGATGGATCAAATGAGAGTCAATTCTAGCATACCTAGCCCTAGGGGTTTGATTTATCCCATACAGTGCTTTTCTCAATCTGTAAAATTTGTCTTCTTTACCTAAAATCACAAAATCTTGAGGCTGATGCACATAAATCTCCTCCTCAAGATGCCATTAAGAAAGGCAAACTTGACATCTAAATGAAAATGATTCATCCATGTTTAGCAGCAAAAGCTAGCAGCATTCTAATAGTATCGTGTCTTGCCACTGGTGCATATGTATCACCAGTCTACTCCAGCCATTTGTGCATAACCCTTCACAACCAATCTGGCATTATGCTTGAAAATAGATCCATCATGGTTTAATTTAGTTCTATAAACCCATTTGACACCAATAACGTTCTTTCCCTTTGGCTTGGTGGTAAGATCCCAAGTTTGATTTTTCTCAATCATTCTAATTTCCTCCTTCATTGCTTTCTGCCATTCTCCATATTTGGAAGCTTCAATGAAATCAGCTGGTTCTGAAATAGCTATGTTGCACCTAGCATAAATCTCTGAAAGAGATTTAGTTTTCAAAATTGGAGAATCTATGTCTGAATCATCATCACGATCTTTACTTTCAGTAGAGGATTTCTGACATGAAATTGCAGGTTGCTTTTCAACTGAATTTTTCTCCCTATTCTAGAAAGCTAACTCATCAATTTCAATATATCCTTTTTGTCTCCATGCTATAAACTCTATACCATTTGGATTGTGCTGCATAACCTAAAAAGATACCCAATTCTGCATTTTCATCCAATTCTCTTCTTTTCATTAATGGTACATAAACATTGCATACCGAACCAAAGACTTTTAGGTGTTTAACCGATGTTTTTAACCCAAACCATGCTTCATATGGTGTCATACCCTCCACAAACCTTGTAGTTAGTTTGTTTAGAAGATAGAAAGTTGTATTTACAGCTTCAGTCCAGAAATGCTTTGGCAAACACTTCTCAAAAATCATGAATCTGGCCATCTCTACCACGGTCCTATTTTTCCTTTTTGAAACTCCATTCTGCAGCTTTACAGAATTTCAAAAATGCTCCAAATTTGTATTCCATACCATTATCTGACCTCAAAGTCTTGATGCTACATCCACTCTGATTCTTTACATAAGCTTTGAATTTCTTAAATATAGAGAAAACTTCAGATTTATTAGTCATAAAATACACACAAACCATCCTTGTAAAATCATCAATGAATAACAGAAAGTATTTGCTTCCATTTAGAGATGGAATGCTCATTGGACCGTAGACATCAGTATGGACCAATTCAAGTTTGTTGGTTGCTCTCCAAGCCTTGTTGATAGGAAATTCTTTTCTATGCATCTTACCTTTTTTACAACATTCACAGACATCATCACTCACATAAATAGCAGACATATCCATCACCATTTTATTATCTTCCAAAAAATTTAAAGATTTTTTACTATAGTGCCCGAACCTTCTATGCCAAAGCCAAGTTTCATCTGATTTAGCACTATAAACATGTTGTTTAGCAAAATTAAAATCCAAAGGAAAACTGTCATCTACCATCCCAACATTTGCAATTTAACAGCCACAAGGAACATAAATAGTACACATATTATCCTCAAAATTCACATAATAACCCTTCTTCAATATTTTAGCCACGCTCAATAGATTTTGATTTAGGCTAGGAACATAAAGAACATCATAAATGAACTTGGTACCTTCTCTTGTATGGATAGTAATAGTACATTTGCTCTCAGACTACACAAGATCTCCATTTCCCAGCTTCACCTTGACTCTGAAGGATCTGTCCAGTGAAGTGAACATACTTATATCACCAGTCATGTGGCTTGTACAACCACTATCAACAAGCCAAATGTTGGCTTCAAGTGGTTGAGAGGGTTTTGTGACCATAAATAATCGTTCATCAGGTTGTAGTTCCTCTTGAGTGTGATTTACTTGTTGTGGAGGCTATTGTTGATATGATATGGGATATGCAATTACTTGGTCGAGTTTTGGAGTTCGGATTGAAGAAGTTGACAAGCCAAGGTTCAAGTTTCGTAAAGGGCTCGGGAGCCGAAACGAGTTGGATTCAAGGTTTGGAAGATATTTGGAAAGAAAACAAGTGGCATAGATTAAAATTGGCACAACTTTCAGCTCGAGTGTACAACTTTTAGCTCGGATGTCGAATTTTCACACATAAGTACAATTTGAAATCCTCACAAATTTCTGCACAAGGCTACGTGGGTGTATGGTACTTTTGGACTTGAGGTCGCACAGAAATATGCCGAGAACTAGTTGGCGAAATTTTTCTATTTTCGCAAGATTTCCTTATTAGTCTAAGATTCTATTTTATTTCCAACTTTGATAATATTCTATGACATAATTACGTTTTATTAGGGTTTCTAGCATTAGTATAAATAGGAGATTTATTTCATTGTAAAGCCAAGACTTTTGATTATGAATTAATGAGATTTTTCTCTCTTCTTGTTCTTAAATGAACATTAGAACTTATCCAATATTGATTTAATATTTTTGGCGTTCAACCTTTAGAACTTATCAAAGGATTAGGCACCATTTGTGGTGTTTGCAAATCATGGTTCTTGTTTNTATTTTATTTCCAACTTTGATAATATTCTATGACATAATTACGTTTTATTAGGGTTTCTAGCATTAGTATAAATAGGAGATTTATTTCATTGTAAAGCCAAGACTTTTGATTATGAATTAATGAGATTTTTCTCTCTTCTTGTTCTTAAATGAACATTAGAACTTATCCAATATTGATTTAATATTTTTGGCGTTCAACCTTTAGAACTTATCAAAGGATTAGGCACCATTTGTGGTGTTTGCAAATCATGGTTCTTGTTTCCGCACATCAACGGGTCTAAGGTTTAATATACCTTAGGTTCTTGGTTTGTGAGGCTCGGATCAGGATTCTATCGTCTACAACCTGAATTTGGGCTGTTCCGACGTTTTAGAATAATTTCGCGATTTTCACGTTGATCCTGTACTAGGGTTCGCATCATTTGGTATGAGAGCTTGAGCTCCAAATTTATGTTCAATCTTTTCTTTTGTTTTGAGTCTTTTGTTTTTGTTCTTCATGTCCGTCGTAAATTTTGAGTCTTTGATCCAAAAATTCCAAAAAAAAAAAGAGTCAAAAGTTGTTTTGGGGCTAATCTAGCGTCAAAATCAACTTCCGTTTGTTTCTTTGATCTCGTGGTCAATTTTCGAGTTTATAAAGAAAATATTTTACTGTTCATGCTATTGTTCATACGTACTGTTTCCGAAAAAAAATTATTTGAATTTATTTTGAGAATTATCAATTTTTTCTATTATCAATTCTAAATCCAAAATCTGTTTCTAATTAGTCCAATCCAAATTCAAGAACAAATTTTTTGAATTTAAATATTACTCATCCAATTGTCCAATTCTTTTCTTGAGTCTTCTTGATTACGCCTACGTAAAGGATGGATGGTTATTGGGGATTTATTTTCCAAACTCGGTGNCGTTTGTTGCGTTGATATCGTAGTCAATTTTCGAGTTTACAAAAAAAAAATGTTTGCAAGTAATGTTCACGTCGTCACTATTAAAAAAATTTTACTTGATTTATTTGGAAAGTTGACGCTATCATATTATCTATCCAAAAATCCAAAATCTATTTATATTCATTCCAATTCAAAAATCTAAGAACCACTTTCTTGAATTTAAATATCACTCATCCAATTGTCCAATTCTTTTCTTGAGTCTTCTTGATTACGCCTACGTAAAGGATGGATGGTTATTGGGGATTTATTTTCCAAACTCGGTGTTTTATGAGTAGCACGGTATACAGTCTGGCTATTGATAAGGAGTATATGTCAAACTTGGTTAGTATCACGATGGTTGAAAAATCGAGGTTACCTTTACAACAGTACCCTAGGCCTTATAGGATGACTTGGTTGAAAGAGTGTAGAAAGGTAGATGTGACGAAACGGATTTTATTGAATTTAACGATTGGGAGATATAATGATGAAGTTTGGTGTGATGTAGTGTCATTAAAATCTTTTCATATTTTGTTGGGAAGACCTTGGAGGCATGAGAGGAAAGCTGTGTATGATATGAGGAGGAACGTGTATAAGTTTCTTCAGTACGAGGAAAACATCACTCTGGCTAGTTTGACACTATAACAGTCTTTTGCAGATCGATGGAAGGTGAGAAGTGAGGCAGAACAGAAAAATTAAAAGAGGGAGATGACCACACCTAAGGAGAACACTGGAATTGAATTGCAGGAGGAGTCCAAAAATAGAGAAGTTGAGATAGAGGATTGTAGATTAAAAAATGCAGTAGATATTGGGGAGAGTGAACCAATTAATAAGGTGGAGCACGAGCAAACTAATACAAAAATTGTAGAGATGATTCAGCAAGAGAGTGGGCAAATAATGGCAGAATGTGTTGATCAAATGGTTGAAAATGTTGTGGGAAATGAAGAGCAGAGTTTCATTGTTAAACATGGTATAGTGGAGACGATGCATTATGAGTACGAAAACTCATATCTCATTAAGGTGGAAGCTGACAAATTCAACCATGTTTTGCTTAATCTTTTTTTTCAAGTTGATCGTTGTACGCGGGAGTTCATACAACATTTATGACTGATTGTATTTGTACTGCAATACATCCATACCTATAAAATGGATAGGTACCATGTATTGATCATATGTCATATAAAGGAAAAATTCTCCATTTGATCCAGGTGGTGCAGTAAGGAGTTGGGTAGCGGGCTAGTTATCTCCTACGCAATCACAAAGCACGGATTCGATGATGAATCCTTTCGAAGAGAGAGGGGGTAATATGATTCTGGATAGGCAATCACTTGATTGAGTTTTGGAGTCCAAATTGAAGAAGTTGACAAGTCAAGGTTCAAGTTTCGTGAAGGGCCCGAAAGTCGAAACGAGTTGGATTCAAGGTTTAGAAGATATTTGGACAGAAAACGAGTGACGTGGATTAAATGGGCATGACTTTCAGCTCGGGTGTCGAATTTTCATCCATGAGTACAATTCGAAATCGTCACAAAATTCTGTACAATGCTATGTGGACATATGATACTTTTGGGCTTGAAGTCACACAGAAACATATCGAGAACAAGTTGATGAAATTTTCCTATTTTCGCGAGATTTTCTTGTTAGTCTAGAGTTCTATTTTATTTCCAACTTTGACAATATTCTATGACCTAATTACGTTTTATTAGGGTTTTTAGCATTAGTATAAATAGGAGATTTATTTCCTTGTAAAACCAAGACTTTTGGTTATAAACTAATGAGATATTTCTTTCTTCTTGTTCTTAAATGAATACTAGAACTTATCAAATGTTGATTTAATGATTTAATATTGTAGCGTTCAACCCTTAAAACTTATCAAATGATTAGGTTCTTTTTGTGGCCTTTTAAAATCATGGTTCTTGTTTTCGCACATCAACAAGTCTAATGTTTAATATACCTTAGGTTCTTGATTCGTGAGGCTCGAGTCAGGATTCTATCGTCTACAACCTCAATTTGAGCTTTCCCGATGTTTCAGACTAATTCCATGATTTCCACTCTAATCTCATACCCAGGTTAGCGTCAGTTGCTCTGCTTGCTCCATTTTCAATTTGTAAAACCTTTTAGTATGCCCGTATCCCTTGCAATAACTACACAAATACTAAGGTTTACCTTTATGCCAACAATCTTTCTCAAGATGGTTTGTTCTTTTACAAGTTCCACAGGGTATGAACTTGCCCTTTTTATGAAACCCTTTTGAGCTTTCTGCTAGAGCTTTGTCTTTGCTCTATTTGGCTCCAACAAATTTCTTTCCATCTTTCCCTCCATTTTTCCTACATTTGTCCTTCATCATAAGTGCTCCTTCAACATTTTCTTCTAGTCTCATACAGGTCCTTTGCTCTTGTGCCTGCAGCTTACTAATAAGTTCCACAATTGACTAATCTTTCAAATCACAAGACTCTTCAATTGCTGAAATCTTGGACTCAAATTTACCAGGCAAGATGATCAACAGTTTCTCCACCATCTTAGAGTCTTCAATTGTCTCACCATATAGCCGAATTTGATTCACAAATTGCATGATCTTTGAAGAATACTCATTTACTGTCTAAGAGTCAATATCTTGACTATCTTTACCTTGTCACTACATTCAAACTCTTCCTTCAATTTGTCCCATGCTTGCTTTGGCAATTCAAAGGTCATTATCCTCATGAAGATTACATTTGATACTGCTGAGTAGATGTAGGTAAGTGCTTTAGGTTTTCTAGCCACATCTTCTTCATATTTCTTAATCTGTGCAAGTGTTGGATTTTGCAGAAGATGAGCAAGATCAACATCATTCTCAATGGCCTCCCACAAACTCATGGCTCTTACGTAGGATTTCATCTTAATAGCCCAAAACTAATAATCTTCTCCTGTAAAGAAAGGAGGAGTAGGAACAGAAAAGTTACTTGATGCCATTTTAAAAAATAACAATTGAATACTCACACTCTCACAGGTGTTTCAGCTCTCAAGTGTTTAAGCTCACACACTCAATAGAAAATAATACTCACAGCCTCTTAAGAAGAATGCTCTGATACCATTTGTAGACAATGGCATAATAAAATTGCAGAGAACTCTCTTTTTATTTTTACAGAAAAAAATGCTAAGTTTCTTTTATTTCAATCTGATTAAATACAAGAAAAAATATCCTAACTAGAGAGATTTTTTTCCATAAAAATCTTAACTACCAATATTTTATTTGGTTATTGATATTCCTAGATTTAGGGAATCAACTACCATTGACTAAGTAAACAAAATAATTGCAAATTAAAAATATAAACTCAAAACCATAAACTAAATCAGTTTTTCCATGAAACTTGATAAGCAAAGTCTCAATGATTCAAAAGTTTTCCTCCCCTACTTCTCCCATTTTCCCGGTTTCTTCTCCGATTTCTCCCTCCTTTTCTCCGGTTCTTCCCCCTTTCTTGTTGCCTTCTGTTTTATCATGCATCATGTATGCACCACATCTGGAACAGCTTTTTGTTTCACCAAAAGAGTCAAGCAACCTTCAGGTATTTTATCAACATTTCATGAGCCTATATATGTCTAGTGATATTCTAACTCTGTTTTAGTTGATTGTCCATGTCTATCTCTTAACTTTTTAATGATGTCTTCCATGTCATACTTATCGCGTGCAAACAGGTACAATTTAGGCTGCATTAGACATTCTAACTCTTGTGCTTTCACAAATTGATCCAGGCTGTACAAGACATTCTAATTTGAATGCTTTTACAAATTGTTGAGCCCACGACTAGATTGGACAAACTATACCTTGTAATTAGGACTATAACCTAAATGAAGTGTATATATTTTATCTATATGGTTGCTCTAATTTAAACTTTGTCTCAAATCGTGGTCTAATCTCTGAGCATCAAATTTTAGACCTCAAAATATAAACTCCCTTGGTATAACTCATTGTTCGTCCTATGAAGATTGGATTTTTCCTTTGCATCATACTCATATTAAATATAAATACATAAATATATGTTTTGCAAAAAGGTGACAGGCTTATGTTACATTTTATATAAGAAATGGGGAACAATTATATTAAATGGGGAACAATTATATTGGCTAATCTTTCTAGAAAACATTATATGATCTTCAAGCAGGTGTTATATAAATTGTATTGTTCAAATATTGGTATATGAGAATGAATCAAAATTGGTTTGGAAAAGAATATTAAAACAAAGAAAAATCGAAAAAATCGAAAAAGTGGGCAAATAGGCAAAATAACTTGCCTATGTGACCGCATAGGCCATGCGGTCGCATGGCCCTCGTCAGGGACTTGAAGTCCTTGACTTGGCTACTCTATCCGACTGCATAGAGTTGTTCTATGCGGTCGTATAGAGCAATTTTTTGGGCCATTGACAAGATTTTATAAATTATGTTTTGGCACATTTTCATCCAATTTTCTCAACTTTTGTGAAAGGTTGGCACTCATACGAAAATATATGAATGCATTCTATAAATAGAGATAGAATTCATGTTTTATTTACAATAAAGTTCTCATCTAAAACCTTGGAACTATAGCCCCAAAATTCTATAAAAATATACTTAGAATATCATATTCTCTTCTTTTGTTCCATCTTTTCGGGTTTCAATAGTGCGAATTGCAACCGAGTTTCTAGATTTGAAATCCACTAAAGCTATTTATGTGTTGGTCCTTTAGCATTCTTATAAATTGAGAGGACGAAAATAAAGCTTTTAGGACAATATTCTATGTGATTCAAGTATTTTCTCTTCTTCTTATTCTTCTATCATTTTCTTTTGTTTTCTTATATATAATACTTGGAGTTCCTCTTGAATTATTAGTGGAGGCGTGTTATCTACTTTGAAGACAAATTTTCTCAACAACCTAAAAACTTTATTTAGTTTGCACAATGACAACCGAAGGAGATACCACCATGGCTACTATCAAACTCATGAATCAAGACTTGGTGAGGCTAGACCGTTTTGATGAATCGGACTTTACAAGGTGGCAAGACAAGATCAAATTCTTGTTAACGGCGCTCAAAGTTTTATATATACTTGATCCAAACTTGGAAGATCTACCTCAACCATCCGACAATGACACCAAACAATCAAGGTTGGACTGGAAGAAGCGTGAAGAAGATGAACTCATATGTCGTGGCCATATTTTGAATGCTTTGTCGGATCGTCTCTATGACTTACATACCAACACAATATCAGCAAAAGAAATATGGTATGCTCTAGAGAATAAATACAAGGTTGAAGAAGAAGGTACCAAAAAGTTTTTAATTTCTAAGTATTTTGATTTCAAATTCTTAGATAATATTCCCTTATTGCCCCCAAGTACATGAACTGCAAGTTATTGTCAATAAATTGAAAGTGGTGAAGATTGAACTTCCGGAATCATTCTAAGTAGGAGCAATTATCGCTAAATTGTCTTCTACTTAGAGAGGATATAGAAAGAAAATTCTTTATAACTCCGAAAACTTTTCATTTGAGCAAATTCAAAAACATCTCCAAATTGAGGAAGAGTCAAGAGTAAGACATGGGAATGAAAATTCTCATGTTGGTACTTCAAAAGCCAATACCGTAGAGAACAACAACAAAGTCATCAAAGTAAACAAAATGAAGTTTACTAAAGACAACAACAAACTCAAAAAAAAAGCCCAAGTGAGAATGCTTTGTATGTGGAAAAACCAGCCATTTTGCGAAAAAATGCCGACATAGAAAATAAAGCAAATTTGGAGGCAGGGTGAATTCCATTGACAAGGATGAGATAGTCGCCACTATAAGTGAAGTAAATGCTGTCAAAGGAAAAATTTCGGGATGGTAGTGTGAAACTTGTGCCACCGTTCATGTTTGCTATGACAAGACATATCAAGACATTGATGCTGGTCAACATATTCAAATGGAAAATAAACATTGTTCAAATGTCATAGGCAAAG
>CAIGRH010260779.1:0-15442 GCA_903798295.1 Fraxinus nigra | reverse complement strand
GATTTGCTATGCATAATTCAAAATATGTTTCTCTACCTCTGGCCATTCATTTTAAATTGTGTAAGGATCAGTCTTTTGTAAATGAATCTGACATTAAACAAATGAAAAAGATACTTTACGCTAATGATGTAGGATCTGTAATGTATACCATGGTTTGTACTAGACCTGTTGGGGCTCATTCTATTAGTACCCTTAGCTGTCTAATCCCATTGCTTTATATTCTAACAGTCAAAATGCTATATATTAGTGTAAAAACCTAGTTTATCATGANAACTAGATTTGCTATGCATAATTCAAAATATGTTTCTCTACCTCTGGCCATTCATTTTAAATTGTGTAAGGATCAGTCTTTTGTAAATGAATCTGACATTAAACAAATGAAAAAGATACTTTACGCTAATGATGTAGGATCTGTAATGTATACCATGGTTTGTACTAGACCTGTTGGGGCTCATTCTATTAGTACCCTTAGCTGTCTAATCCCATTGCTTTATATTCTAACAGTCAAAATGCTATATATTAGTGTAAAAACCTAGTTTATCATGAAAGAACTAAACATATTGATGTTAAGTTGCATTTTATAGGAGACATTGTTTCTAAAGATGTTTTACTTCTTGAGAAAATCGCTACCCAATTTATTCCTACTGATATGGGTGCAAAGGTATTGTCTCTAACCAAGTTTAAGTCTTATTTGTAAATGTTGAACATTGATACTGGGTAATCTGATTGATGCATGTTCTAATCGTAACCTTGGTGCCATGTGTAGTAATCAATGGAAGTTGTGGCCAACAAGTAGTAACTTTTAGAGTGCATTAAGTTGCCTAATAAACCACTGGCACCAAGGTGGAGATTGTAAAGGCTGTGATGCCAGCCCATCTCAATAGGCAATGATGAAATGGCTTTCAGCCTAATTGCTATTGCCCAATACATTCAGCTGAAATGAAGGCCCAGATCACCCAGCCTAATACCCGATCCGATAAAAAACGTGTTTGGCTATTACAAATTTGGTTTTATTTCTTTTCCCATAAGTGTGGGTTTCTTTGGACCGTTGGATTGACTGTTGCCCAATGTCGATGCATTGATATTTTTGGTATTCGAATGGTTTTCATTCATTCTATGTTTTTCATTCTTTTCGAGGGTTTTTTGGAGACTTCTGTATTCTCTCTTTTCATCATCATCATCTTCTTCTGTGAGGAACTCTTGAATCTGTTTCTTGAGTGTGTTTTCAGTGTGAAATCTAGTGAAAAGAAACATTGTTGTTGTTGGTAACATTGAGCTCTTCTGGTCCATAGAAGAAGCTGCATGTTTACTATGAATCGTGAGGGTTCTGGGTGGATCTGGGTTTTATAGTGTTGATACATATGGGTACAATATTCTGAGCCTTCGATCTGGGAAACCTTGCTGTTCGGTGGTTTGTAGATAAACTTTGCAATATGGTTTTGAGTTTCAATCGATTTGTAATATTTAGTTTGAGTTTTGTATAACAGTTACATATGTCGTTTAAGTCTCTTTTTACTATCCTAAAATTGATCTATAACTGTCACGATAACTCTCGTTAAAGTCTTATTTCCTATGATTACTGTCATTAATATTTAACCCTTGGCGACTCTTTATTCATCATGAATACGAAGACTTAAATTCGTGTATAGTCACAACACGAATGAAAAATCAAATAAGTACTAATAATGGCAGCATTCTATTTAAATAGGGAAAACTTCTAGAGTAATTTGTTTGACATAGTTGGCAAAGAAGATAACGCAATGCTTATGTGTGAATGGTGTCATTTAGATTAAGGTTAATATGTAACACCTTATCTACTTTTGTGATATGATAGTAACATGCCAAACGTCTTGACCTCGTGAGAAAGGCGATTAGAATCCATTGACAATATCTATATTGGCATGTGCCGACAGCAAATTATATAATACTGAACAATATTAATAGAAAAAGATATTAAAATCTTGCTTATTATATTTTATTTAGTATTGAACACTAAACGTGTCTATTATAAAAATAAAGAAAGTACACGTATTAGAGGGTAATTGTATTCTAGCGTTCTTTAATCGGTTTAAAATATTTTTTCTTTGTTAATTAACTAGGATTTTTCGAAATAACAATTCCTGAAAAGGGGCATTCTCTAAAGAGTACGTCAGATATGTAATATTAGATCAAATAAATGGTTCATTTTAACTTATTTTTCTTTTTATTGTGAAATTTGTCTTGTATATAAAGGAAAAGACAAAAAGAAGGAATAATAAAAGTTGTTGGTAGTGAATAAGCCATATTTTTTAGCCGTTCATCATTTTTTAATTTTTTTTTACCTAATACCGACTTCTAATTAAATAAGTTATTGACTTTTTGAGTTGATCTGATCCGATCTGACTTAATCCGATTTTGACAACATTGATGCAAAGAGTTCGCTCAGTCAATAGACTTCTCTCGACGATGATATACTTGAAAATCTTGTTCATCATTAATTAGTTTTTGACAAAAAATTTAAAGCAAAAACTCTTTTCACATGTATTTTCTTAGTTTTGACAGAGGACGTGACTCAGGACTCCATCATGATGACAAGAGGCTGATATCATCATATGATTGGTCCGACAATGAACAATTGTTTCCATTTTCAAATTCTTCCCACACCTCCAATAACCTCCCCATTTGTGTCACAGCCCAACTAACTCAAAGTATCCTTATATATACACACACATTATGCACATATGTATATTCATATAGACATGCATATATACACAGAGTGAAAATTGAAGGACAAGTTTATATATGAGAGCTGCAGAAGCTACTCAATTCTTGTTGAATTTGAATCCAAACCCGAAAAATACGAAGGCAGTTTATTGTTATACGATGTCTGCATCAAATCAAGATTCATTTTTCGAGCAGCCAAGATTGGTTACCAAGAAAATCTCGGCAAAACCTCAAAGTGAAGGTGTTGGTGCTGTTGTCAGAAGAAGCATTGGAAGGTATCATCTATTCTTACTGACAATTTGTGGTCTGGGTATTTCAAGTTGGTTCAGATTCAATCGTTCCGAGCACTTATATCGTGTTTGATATGTTTCACGTGTATGTTTCTCAGGCCTGAAGTGAAGTACTTCGATCCTTTCCTCATGTTGGACGAGTTTGCAGGTGGACACATGATTATCCACTTATAGCATGTTAGGTATGTTAAATTAGACAACACGGGAAGCCATACTAATCTAATATTCCGTTTGGTCTTACAGTTTCACCTCCGGCCGGATTTCCCGACCATCCCCATCGAGGTTCTTCTGAGTACCCTAATTTGCAGCATATTTTTACTTCGACTGTGTTCTAGATTGATGAATCTTGTCTTAACAGGTTTTGAGACTGTTACATACATGTTGCAGGTAACTTTGTTTTAGCTTCAATTTTAGTTTTGTATTGTTGGGAAGTTTGAATTATCCAGTATAATCTTTTAGGGGGCCTTCACTCATCAAGATTTTGCTGGTCACGAGGGTACGATACGCACTGGTGATGTCCAGGTATATAGGAACTTTTACCTATCAAATTCTATCCGTTTACACGAACATGAACACAAGAGTTTTCTTGATCGGGTTGTGCAGTGGATGACTGCAGGGAGGGGTATTATTCACTCGGAAATGCCGGCTGGAGAAGGTACTCAAAGAGGTTTGCAATTATGGATAAATCTCTCTTCTGAGGACAAAATGTAAGCTACCCTACTTGGATTTCGATTCTTTTCTGTTTGAATGATTCAAAACTAACAAAACTACTTTGCTATTCTACAGGATTGAACCAAGGTATCAAGAACTGCTGGATGAGGACATTCCGAGGGCAGAGAAAGATGGGGTCGAGGTTAAAGTCATTGCAGGGGAAGCTATGGGGATTCATTCTCCGGTTTATACTCGAACACCTACTCTGTACCTCGATTCCATTCTAAAACCCCACACTCAATACCATCAAAATATCCCAGAATCATGGAATGCTTTTGCGTACATAATTGAAGGTGAAGGTGTGTTTGGCTCCCACAACTCACCAGCCACAACAGCTCACCATCTACTGATTTTGGGTCCGGGAGATGGCCTAAGTGTATGGAACACGTCTTCTTCCAAGATATTGAGATTTATTTTGGTAGGTGGGCAGCCACTCAACGAACCGGTAGTTCAGCACGGTCCGTTCGTGATGAACACACAAGTTGAAATTGATAAGACTGTTGAAGACTATTTTTATTGCAAGAATGGGTTTGAAATGGCAAGATTTTGGAGATCTCAATGAGTGTGCTAAAGCACCAACAGCGTCAAAGAAAAATTCCAACCTTCGAACAACAAGGTCTAAGCAGAAGAAACAAGTCACAATCTTCATCTATCACTATCAGGCTTTATTTTTATCAAAACTAAAGCTATTATGGAAAAAGATTAGGAAGATATCTTAGTCATGGGAGCAGAAAAGCTTCTAGAAACCTAAACATGCAGCTACGACTATTAGGTGGGGTCAGCTCAAGTTGATTTTACCTTTTGAAGTTTAACTATCTGTACTATATTTTATTTATGTTGATAGGTTGTGATTTAGAAGTTGATTAGTGCTATTAATATATTTTCCTTTTTGGTTCCCTGCCTATGTTAAGAGGAGAGTTTCTCTACATCGAAGCGTAAAATTTTGTCAAATCTTATACAAAAATCTCAAGTTGCTTTAAATCTTCATGTAAATATAGAAATACATAAAAAAGATTAGCGAAAAAGGATGTAATGGATTAAACGCATATTCCATATTACCAAGAGCAATTAACAACGCAAAACAAAGAAAGAGACATGATTTAAGGTGGATCACTCTTAATACGAGAGTTACATCTATCTGATGTCGTTGTAAAATACACTATCGAAGAAGAGAATTACAATATATTTTAGACTCACATCGCTTTATTTCTCTCTGCAATGACTTGCATAAAGGATATTCATCCTAATACCCGGAGAAATATAATAGGATGACCCAATACATGTGCGAATATTCCAAAGTACCCTTATAACACTTAAAAAAATTTGACGGAGATTTCGTCACTATTTAGAACAATGTTTCTAAGCATTTGTGGTGGTGGGATGTGGGAGGTAAACTTTTCTTCTGAGTTGAATAATCTGGTAGATATTGATTTGGTGATAAATGAGAAAAGTTCTCCTAGACATTCTTCAAACTGCAGTGCTACTTATATGAGAAAAACAAGTAATATTGTTTATAAATAATAATCGTTAGGCTAAGACGATGACCTCAAAGAGACTGCTCATGGGCAATTTTTGCACTTGTTCTTGAGATCATTTTCTATTGTGACTCGACCTCAAACCTCGACTGTTTATTCTTTTTGATTCAAAACTCTTATATGTCTTAAGTTCAATATTGAAATAATTTCAATAAACAATCTGAAATACCCTATACACACCCTAGTGGAAACACATAAAGAGGAAGACTAAAGGATTTTACTTATTAGTTAATGACCAGAAAAATGTACTTTGTGGCAGTGGTAAATGGAGGATTATTATTGGTATATAATGATCAAAAGTTTAAAGGTGTATGGTGTAGTAATTCTTCTGCAACTTACAAATTATATAGTATAAAGGAATAAAGGATCGCTAAGTTTATCTACTGCTTCATGAATTTTGAGTATTACTTGGCATTATGTTAAAAATTACCCATTAGGAGTCGCACACTACAATGCATATTTTGCAAAAAAATCTTTCGAATTGAGAAAGATAGCAATTAATATATAAAAAAAACTCAATCACCAATTCAAGATCCCTCCTTTCCTTCCGAAAAACCCATAGAGAATTAAGCAAGATGATTGGGAAATAGTGAGCTCAAAGTCGAGAAAAATAAAGGAAGGAACTTTAAAGAGAGAGAGTAGTTTGTACAAAGAGAAGCAAAATGAAAGAGGAAGGTGATGGAAAATAAGGTGGAGATATTAGTTTCTATGATTAACTCTAAGTTGAGCATACAATATCAAATCTTGTTTGGATCCAAGTGCTCAAGATGTGTTCATTTTCTCTTCGCTTTCTTGAACTAAGCAGTATTAAATTAATATTCCCATATTTTAATATGTTAAGCTAGATAATCACCCAAGCAAAAGAAATTGATCATTTTCAGTGCCTACCCCTTGACAAATGAAAAAATGAACCCTGAATTTTTGCATCCCACTGCTCGACTCTCCCACAGTCATGCAGTCCCAACACGATTTATCATTCTTCAATACCACGGGCTTATTCTTCACCACCTCTTCAATTTTTGTCCTCAGGGACATACATGTAAGAGAGTTCAGCTGATGGATCTAAAAATTCGGGTCTTCTTATCATGCCGATTAAGCCTTAAAACTAATAGAGGTTTGTGTCTGACAGAATGGAAAAAACGAAACAGGATAATCCATATGTAAAGAAATCAGTAATAGCAATCTACAATCAAAAACTAAAAAGCCTCCTATTATGTGATTTGCATTTCCAGAACAATGAGTTTCATAATATTCTCCCGGTACTAATGAGAAAATTTTATCTTCAATACAGAACTATGATATCCCATCTTCCCCATCATTAAGGAATCGTTCTATAAATAACAAATTAAGAAAGAAATGGACCAACAAAATCAAATAATTAAAATTACCAATAAGACAGGCCTTCATTTGTAGACATTTGTGGATAATTTAGGATTTGAATCACCTCGAACAACAAGAATAGGATCCCTGAGTCTGCTTTGATCCATTTGAGCCATCATTAACAAGGGAAACTCTGTTGACTGATAATTCGTCTTTGTAGGAATCCGAATTCAAGACCTTCCTGCTGACATTGTCGTAAATCTCTCGGACAACAATTTCAAAAGCCTTTTTAACATTTGTTGAATCCAATGCAGACGTCTCCATAAAAAACAAGCCTTCTGATTCTGCAAGGCTTTTGCCTTCCTCCAAGCTCACATCCCTAATGCTCTCCAAATCACATTTATTCCCGACAAGCATCCTTGCAGCAGTTGTATCAGTGTGAGCTGCATGATGAGTGGCTCTTTAGTTGAACTTCACAAGGCAATAATATAAACTAATTTGAGATGGATATAAAAGAAGTAAAACTGAACAATACCATAATGACATACTTCTCAAGAAGCATATAATACCAAACAATAACATGAAAAATAAAAAATAGAAATGAAGTATTGTGAATTAAAAAATTATTGCATAGTGGAGGTGGTGCCAACTTAGGTGGTTGGGACATGTTTTGTGTAGGCTTAAAGAGACCCTATTTGTAAGAGAGGGTTAGACCAAAACTTTAAGGCAAGTTTTAGTTAATAAGGATCTAGTTGCTCTAGATTTTCAAGTAGATTAAGCAACGAATCAAATAGAGTGGCGAAAAATGTTTCATGTAGCCGACCTCATATTTGTTAGGGAAAATGTTTCAATTGTTTTAGTTAATGTTCCATGGCTTATGTCTAATGAAAAGGGAATATATCCTTTCCCAAAACCTTACGGTTAAATTGATTAAACGGTCACTTATGTCTTGAGAGGAGTCCAAATTTATCAAGGATAATACATCTAAGAGGTTGAAGGATACTGTTACCTAAATTATTAGAAATGGAATACATTCTTCGAAGTTTTGACTTTTTTGGGAAACTGGATCCATTTAAAGGCTTGTTAACCATTATCCTGATGAATACTCATCATCAAGACATCACATATTTTGTGGCTGATCCCTTTATACATCTAAAATGCAGACTCCTATATAGCTCCACAATCGCAAGAAACAATGAATTGGTTCGTACAGCTTTTAAAAGTTCCTCAATAACACAAATATAATGGAAGACCACTGTCAAAGACTCAAATGCAGTTATGCCTTTCAGCTTAGAGATACATGACAACAGTAAAATCTGTTTAAAGTATAGCTGACTTCAACTCATGAGATACTTGCTGGAATATAGTTTTCATCACTTCAATAAATAAATTGCATGGTATGGGAACCAGCAGGTGGCAGCAGATTGGGGGTGGAACAGTTAAGAGTTTTATCATTTTTACCTTTACTTTTCTTTTATCATTTTCATTTCTCCTCTTCTTTTTCCTTTTCCTTATCTTTTTCTTTTATCCAACCAGCGTATTCACCAATTTACTTCTCAAAATAAACATGTGAGGTGCATGTGCATTCTTAACAGTCAAAATAATGAAAAAGGGCATTAACAATACCACAAAACCGATAACAATGTGATCAACAAAAAATAGATGGGAGACCGAGTTGAAACGTCTATAGGTTGGGGACCAACTCTGTAATTTTCCCTAAATTTTTTTGTTATAATTAAAGTTGTAGATAGAAATTAGCAAACCAATTTGTTAAAGATCCTGTCAAATTAAGAATCATGACCATAAGGCTTACATGTAGAGGAAAAATTATTTGCCCCATAAACTTTTAAAAACTAGGATGTTAACAATATCAGTATATTGGGCTTTGAAATTTGTAGAACTCTTTTTCCTGCATTTCTCACTGTTTAGGAGGCCGGACAACTGCTCCCACTTCGCACAATCTCTTTAATCATGAGAGATTTAGCAATAGAATATAATCACAACTTTTCTCCACTGTGGTGAATGATTTCCATTTTTTTAGCTTTCAAATTATATTAAAAGAAGGTAATAGCAAACCTAAAATAGAATTCGAACAGTTCCCAAATTTACAAATGCTAATACCACCCCTAATTTTAAACTAGTGATTGTCAACAGCTAAATCACTAGACATACTGCCTTTCCTACTTTTTCCTAAATAGTAGAACACCAAAAAAGCACTCACATTTACCAACCCCTAATCATCATAATAACCCACATTTATCATATTGAAATCAGATATTAATGAAATTCCATCTTAACCATTTCCCGTGAGTTCACCACCCGAATCTTTCTAAACTTATCGGTATGCAAATATTTACATAAACGAAAGAAAACGTGTAAAATGCTTAGACGCCTGACATATGACATACACATTTAAGTACGTATACATACTACCAATTTTAGTCAAGGTATAACCAATGAGCGTACTTAACACAAAATCAAGAATTATGAGTGTCAGCATGGATCATGGAGGTTGTACCTTGCCCCTGTGTTGTAATTCTTTCAACTTTTAAACAAAATAAACTAATTTGTTCATACTTCTCCAATAGATAAAAGGCTACCATTTCATCACAGAGAGAATCAATCCATCAAAGCACGACCAATAAATCATCACATCAAGGATTCAAGATTGCTATGAAAATTCAACCTTTTACCATACTCCCTTTAAAAATAGTATATTTCAAATTGATGAGCAAACTGACACAACATGCCCCGAGTAGTGGACTTGAAACCCGATAAAAGTAGGAAAAAGTTTGAGGGAGAAGAAACGTACTCTTGAGCTCATCAAGCCAACGGGGGATACTATCAAAAGTAGACCTTCTAGTAATATCATAAACCACGAGAGCACCAAAGGCCCCGCGATAGTACGCAGAGGTAACTGCACGGAACCGTTCCTGCCCAGCGGTGTCCCAAATCTGTGCCTTAACTTCTTTACCATCAAATTCAAGCGACTGCGTCTGAAATTCAACTCCAATGGTGGCCTTTGAATGCATATTAAATTCATTTCTGGCGTATCGAGAGAGTAAATTTGATTTTCCAACTGCTGAGTCTCCGATTATCACAATTTTGAACAAATACTCCTCCCCCTCGTCCTCCGATGATGAACCCATCTCAGATCGTGGGGGTTTGTTGGGATCTAGAAAGAGAAAATTTAAATGGATGGGCGGGGCGTGAAAGATGAGTGATGAGGGAGGTGGAGAAGCGCTGGCTGAAGAACGGATTTTCAAGGCAGGAATGAGCAAGTACCGGTGGTTGGACTATGACATTTGATTTAATGGATTTTATAACGGTTTGGGTCTGGTCTTTTTCTAGTCATTGTCACGCTTGTCAAAGTGTGTTGGAAAAATAATTTTTAAAATAGCGATTTTTCAAAAAATATATGATTAAAAAAAATAAATGTATAAAATATTTTATTATGTGAGTATATAGTTGAAAATGAGTTTAAATAAAAAAAAGGTTTTAATAAAAAGAGAAACCAACCCGGACTTTAATAGTTTAGAAACAAAACCGTAGAGGAAAAAATGTTCAATTTAGGTATAAATGTGGGGCGGGTTGCTCAACTTTGAGTAGAGCCGCATTCAACTCAATCACCTTCAATTTACCGTGACCAACTCACTCAATCTCAATTTGTTTGCAAATTTGATCGTTTTGAAAATTGGACTATCTTGTCAATTTATCCAACATAACATGCATTACCCATCTTAAAAACACTTTCTGAAGTATGAACTACAACACATTTCTATATGCCAACAATCCATTGGATTAACATTGCAACATAATTACGGGGTTGTCTGAGACTGATTTTCAACAGGAAACAATTGATTTTCTACCCGTTTTTCTTTTTCCTTCTCTCACACACATCAACCAATTTTGTGAAAATGTTACCGTTGAGAGCAGCAACGGTGCAAAACTCAATTTTAATCCAGAATTTCAGTGCTCCCAGACAGCTTCTACATGAAATTGAAAATGAGTAATTAGAATGCAACTCCATTCAAATTTGAACGACCCAATGAGCAATTAACCCAATCTTATTAACTTTAGTTGTACGACCATTTGTATCCATATATACCAGAATCCCAATTCATGAATTTCTCTATTTAAGAAATCAAGATAAGATGAATCGAAGTGACTATTTTTCATTTTGAATTCCATCTGTGAAGGAAAAGGGCAAATTGCAGAATTGTCCCGTTGGTCTTTAATGGTATCAAAATTATAATACTTGAAGCAAAGTTGGTCTCGATTTATTTTTCACAAAAAACATGATCATACTTTTTCAATTTTATAGCACCATTGATTTCGATGACAAACTCTATATATTAAAAAAATAAATTTTTTTTTTTTCGTTGTACACCCTGATTTATGCCGAAAATAAATAAAAGAAAAATGAAAACAAACTACAAAACTTCACCTTCTTCAACTCCACCCCACCCCCCAATTGTGTTAGAATCTCAACCCTTAGCCATTAGCGGTTGTTATAACTCTTATGATACTGCGCTGACTCTCAATCCCCATTTTCACACCAATCCCAGCTCACCTTCATTGGCTTTCAACATGCCTAATCTCTTGCCCCAGTAGCCAGGGAATCATAATTAATGTTATATTGCCAATGAAAATTTTTTATCTTGCCAAGTGGGTAGGAGATCAATTTCATGGCTTTCAATTGCGCTAACAATGATAGCTCAAGGTTCCATCTAGCCCTAGGTCTTCACTCCCTATTTTTGAAGATTTTCCCCTTTTTCTTTATTTTCTATCAAAAATATTAGTCTTTCCTATTTTGCCCATGTTTGAGCCACATTATTTTTTTTATTCTCATCTTCTACTTATTTTTAATAACATATTCTTCAATAAAATAATATTTTACATCACATCAATAACTTTTCATTCAATTTCAACCACATATTCCCCATCACATTAACAATAAAAATGCATTCTTAGCCCCATAATGTGCACTAAACAGGGGCTTTATCTTCAATATATTGTCTCTCATGTCATCATGCACATCCAGGTCATGTTTGGGCTATATTAAAATGAGATTTTGAAAGAAAATATGATTTTGAATAATGATTTTTTGAAAAATGTGCAGTTAAAAAATTGAGTTTAATAGGACATTATTTTATTAGAAAACGCGTGATTGAATTCTATTCTTTTTCCCAGCCACTCACGTTGTATTAATCCAAATAAGGTCCCAATTCCCATGAATTTTGATTCCCATCCAATTCAATCTTTTAAGCCCAATTGAATTCTATTCTTTTTCAATTTGTTAAGGGCCCAATTAACAGAGTATTTATCTCCTGTGCCTCACTTCTTCCAAATAATACAATTTACTCCTTGAAACAAATTTATTTGTGCACCCCATGTTCTCTTTTAATTTAGTTCAAGTCCTTCAATTTTTAAAGTGCGGAATTTGATCCCCAAACTTGTAGCTTTTATTCTATTTCGTCCTTCTTCCTTTTCAATTGTTTCTGAACGGGTACAAAACTGAAATAATATAAAATTAACCTAAATTACGTAAAATTCAATAATTTGATGACATAAAAGCTTAGTAATATGGCGCAAAAAGTACACAAAATGCGCTTATTAGTTTTATCATCAAATAAATTAGAGATGACATAAAAGCTTGTTTTGCCATATATAATTAAGTTGAAGCTCCGGAACAAAGAAATTTCCATATACCGTTAAGGTTTTTACATTCTTTAAAGTAGTAATAAATTTTTTCCTTATTTCCTTTTTCATATAACATTCCATATTACTCTTCCAGTTTAATTTCTATATATGATCCCCTTCTATGTGTATATATAGGGATAAGTACTCATTCAATATTCCACTGATAACTGCTTTAGCAATTTTTGCTCCTTTTTTGTGATTAAGCCATGTCTTTCTCTGCTAAGGCATTGGTGTTTTTCTTGTTGATGATGGCATTGGCTCTCTTTCGGACATCCATGGCTGCGGTATATCAGGTTGGTGATTCTGCAGGTTGGAACGCTTTTGGAACCGATTATGTTACTTGGGCTGCTACCAATACCTTCCAAGTTGGAGACTCCATAGGTATAAATAGAACTTTTCTTCTTTTGTATCGACACGACACGACACGACAGACTATTAAATCAGGCAATGTCACGTTTGATATCAAACTGCGAGGTCGTGTTTAGACCATAAAGTTTCTTGTTTGTATATGGTTTAATTTCTTGATATCTTTAGCATGGAGCTTAGGTTGAATGGAATTTTAAGATTTTCTTTTGTGTTTCGGTGGTACCGATTTGTACATAGACAAATCCTTTTGCTGACTATTGATTGTGCTGTATATTTGCAGTTTTTAATTACAACCCTCAATTGCATAATGTCCTGCAAGTGTCCGAACCAGATTATCAAACATGCACAACCGCAGCACCTCTTGCAACCTTCAACACTGGAAGTGATTCAATCCTTCTTCAAAACTCTGGGAATCACTACTTCATCTGCGCCTTCCACTGTCAATCTGGAATGAAAGTTCCTATCGAAGTCCCACCTAGCAGAAACCCGTCTACACCGGTCAACAACCCGTCTACACCAGCTAATGGCCCATCTACACTAGTCCACAACCCTTCTCCTCCGGCTAACGACCCATCTACGCCGGTCAGCAACCCTTCTCCACCGGGCACCGGCTAACAACCCAGATATGCCCACCAACCCGGGATTCGGTGGCTATGTTTATCCTCCTCCATATCTTCAAGGGTATGATCCAACATTGTCCTATGGTGGTTCACATTGTCTTTCCTCGAGCGAACTTGGACTGCTGATTGGTGTGGTTTCATGTCTATTGGCTTTCTACCTTCACTAGTGATTTTTTTTTCGAATTTTAAGCACTTCAGGGTTAAGGGAAATTAGTTTGAATAGAGACAAGGATTAGTTGTGTGTACTGAGAGAAGAGGATTTGCTAATTCTATGTTGTGTTTTCATACATAATTAACAAGAACGTTGTTATTTTACGGTGTCTTTTTTTTTTACATTCCTCCTAACGAAAATTAGGCATAGTGTTCATACATGAGAATTACTCTAGAAACATGGTAAAGTTCGCAACTTGACCTGTAAAACATAAAGATAAATCCTCAAATATACATGCACACAAATGAAGAAAACAGGAAAGTAGAGTAGAATGTTAAAGGATAAATCAAACGTCGGATAATTACCAAAATATAGACAATGTTTGTATTACTCCTCTGCGATTAAGATTCAAAATCGAACACAAATATTTCAAGATTGATCTGCTTGCAAGAGCATATTAAGAAACATATTTCACATCGAAATAATTATCAAAACATAGACCAGTATATAAAAGTTTGGACTACTTTTTCAAACATGATTGTCATTTTAAGATAAAATCCCCAAGTTTAATATAGATCAATTCTGATGTAGTGCACAACTTCTCTATGCCAAACTTATCTCGTAGCAAAGGTGTGAAGATTTTTAATTAACGGGTGACAATAAGATTCGATTTTGTACCTTTGCAAGCACAATATCGTGTCAACTCATCCAAGTGCACACAAATCAACGAGAGCGTGAAGGGAGGACTTCTATTTCTGTGGATAAAATACTGTAAACGATCAAGTCCTGAATTCTCCCCTTGAGGTATAAGTACTTTCTCAACAGACCCTCCTTGCTAAACCCGGTTTTCTCCAAAACCCGCTGAGAGGCCTTACTCTCTACATCAACATAAGCCTGCAGCCTTACTATTTCAGGAAAATCTCGAAACACCTGAGGAATGGCCATCTTGACAGCTTTACTAGCAATCCCTTTGCCCCAAAATTCGACTGCTATGGCATACCCGATATCCGCTCGACACCTATCCTCGCCCGATCCAGGGAAGACCGATATGAATCCGATCGAACGGTCATCGATGCATATCGACCGTCGCCACGGATGTGGCATGCAGACTTCTTTGATGAAAGTCAACGCCTCTTGTTTGGATGTCAAAGTCTTCCATCTGAGGAACCTGGTAACTCGATCATCGCCTGCCCAGGAGAATAAATCGTCGGCGTCTGTTGGCCTGAATTCGCGCAAGGTAATGCGCGACGGATCCATCACTGTGTCGGTCGGATGAAGAACAAGTCTGGTGGGCTAGTAAAAATCGAACTCCCTTTGCATCACTACCATTAGCGAAAGTGTACATTTTATAATTGGACGACTTCATTCAATTTAAATTATTACAAAAATAGTTCAATATTGGACGATTATAAAATGGATATCACATCATTCAATTTAAATTACTACAACAATGGTTTTGTTGATATAATAATTCGTAGTTTTTTTTATTTAATATTGACGTTGTATATTATTCTTCACTTTGTGGGTTGAAAATAGTGTATCCATGCAATAATCAAATGGATTCTTTATTAGTTTTTACTAGTCACGGCTAAACGTGCATTGCACGTTATTTTGAAATGCTTTATAAATGCTGTAAAAATGATATTTGAAAATCAGTGAATATAAAAAATTGTTTTACAAAAATTGATTATGTGAAATGAACTTTTTATACAATTCAATTATTTATTTACGTGTATAATAATAATTAACATTAATTTATATATATCATATTATAATTCAATCAATTAATTCTTCAAGTTCAAGCATGTAAACTTTATATAACGCGTGTTTGGGCCACATTAAAATCTGATTTTAATTTAAATCAAAATTAAACAATCAACACCAACCACATTTTATGGGTCCCACATCTTTTCAACCACACATTTCAAAAACTTGTATCACAATTCACTTAAAATCTGATTTTAATCCACATTAAACACCCTGATATTTTGGGGGATGTTCCATTACTCTAAAAATACTACAATTCAGTTATTTATGTATGCA
>CAIGRH010260759.1:0-13688 GCA_903798295.1 Fraxinus nigra | reverse complement strand
AATAGAAACAAAGTCAAAGTATAGTAACGCAAACAGAATTTATCCCATTTTGGAAATCATCTTTTGTGAGCTTTGAGAGAAGTCGTCGTGTTCCTTGGGAGAAGAAGATTTGCAACAGTTCAACAACTTCAAATGAACAAGACAAGTTGTGCTAGCTCAACAAGTTCAAGAAGTGAGTAGCGTCAAAATTAAAGAGGATGCTTTATTTAAGTATCTGTAATCTATTTCAACCAAGCGTGGCCACAATGATGTAAGCAATTATTGAACCTATTCAAATTGCTTTTACTATTTTGGTAAATTAATTAATCTCATTTTGGATGCCTAAATTAGTGGACACAACAATAAAAATCCAAACAAAGAGGAAATCGATTTTTCCACAGATCTTCTGTTGGAATCAACGATCAGAAAATTCATGGCTAATCCCACAACTTTTTAGTGATATTCGGATGAGTTTAATGGTTGAACTTATTGATTTTACGATGTCGAAATAAGCCTTGGAGGCCCTCTCTGGAGACCAAACTAGCTTCATCTCGTCCTTTTCCCCCCAATTTCTTTGTTCTTGTCCTTATAATTTGTTAACCGGTGGCTCACCTTGTATCCGCCCAGAGCTTGGTAAGAGCCAAAGGCCTTGCCACAAACTGAACATTTGTACATTAGCTTGGAAGAATCCAACGTCGTCATCACTGGTGATCTCGATGGCGGCAGCGAAAAAGGAGTTTGTGAGCGTTTCTGTTGATTATTCGCCGGAGCAGCCACAACAATCGCCGCTTCAATCGTTGCGACGACGACGAGAGAGTGGACAGCTGCAGCGGTGAGGCTGCGACAATTTCCGTTTGGGAGACGGTGCAGCGAGAGAATGGAGAGGAGAGCATCGAGAGAGAGAGAGAGAGAGAGGAGAGGTAGAGAGAGAACGATTTTGAGGGAAATGAGGTGAGTGGGTGGAGGTAGGTAGGGTTGCTTTTTAAATTAATTGAATNACAAACTGAACATTTGTACATTAGCTTGGAAGAATCCAACGTCGTCATCACTGGTGATCTCGATGGCGGCAGCGAAAAAGGAGTTTGTGAGCGTTTCTGTTGATTATTCGCCGGAGCAGCCACAACAATCGCCGCTTCAATCGTTGCGACGACGACGAGAGAGTGGACAGCTGCAGCGGTGAGGCTGCGACAATTTCCGTTTGGGAGACGGTGCAGCGAGAGAATGGAGAGGAGAGCATCGAGAGAGAGAGAGAGAGAGAGGAGAGGTAGAGAGAGAACGATTTTGAGGGAAATGAGGTGAGTGGGTGGAGGTAGGTAGGGTTGCTTTTTAAATTAATTGAATTTAATAATAATACATTAATTAAAACACCTTATTGATTAAACTTCTCACCTGATTTTTGAATTTGGAAACTTAAATACCTGATTTTAGGTAATTTTTTATTTTTTAAATTTATTTTCAATCACACTTTGATGGAATCCACAATTTTTTAATCACGTCAAATTTAATTTTTAACTAAACCAAACAAGGACTAATTGACCGTTGAACAAAGGAAATAATAAGATAAATTTATCGAATTTCTAATTTATTAAAAGTAAAGTTTGAATTGCTATTGTGATTAGGAATTCCAACCACTCTTGAGTTGCAAGTTGATTTATTCTTTAGTCAGCATATACAAAGACAAAATTAGTTAAATGCTTCCATTGATAAAGCTTGCTGCTACCAACAGACGAAATAACAATTAACAAAATAAAAAGGACACTTTGACTCTTATATTACCATTGAATTAAATAAATTCAATTTTAATATTTATTTCAAATAAATTGACTGAAGCCTGTTCTAGATTAGTCCATAATTTTGACTGAAAATCTCAAAAAATAATTCTATCCTGTTTAGAGCATGTTTGGGCGCTTGTTTATTTACTTATAAGTAAAAAGAAGAAAAGTACGATTAATTTAGCGTAAACTCCCAAACATGCTTATGAATTGGAAAAGTATCACCATTGACTCTTAATTCAGTCGGAGTGGAAATTTCCCATTTTTGCCAAATTGTCATCATTGCAATCTATTACTTTACTTCGGGAAAAAATTCTTTTCCTTTTAAACGCTTTCTACCGTGGTTAAAAGTTAAAACCCCTGAAAGGTAATCCATTTTAAAAGTAGATTTAAATATCTGGCACCACTTTACGGTTTCTGGCTCTGGATCCACTGTTATTGCCGTATTACTTTATTTTTGGTCGATTATTATAGGGATTTTTATTTTTTATTTTTATTGTTGGTTAATTTGTGGGAAGTTTTTGGATGGGTTCGAAGCCGTTGCTTTTTCCGGCTCCGACCTATCGTCCGTTAGAGACCTATTGGGACACCGATGAGGACGCTCCTGGGCCCCGCTGCAGTCACACTCTCACTGCCGTTGCCGCCACCAAGACCCATGGCCCCCGCCTTATTCTATTCGGCGGCGTCGCAGCCATCGAGGGTGGAAACGGCGGGACCTCCGGCATCCGTACTCTTCTTCTCGAACTCTCTTATTTTTGATTTGGCGAGTTGTTGAAAGTTAGCTTTTTTATTCTCTTGTTTTGAATTTGATTTTCAGGGTTAGATGGAGTGACTAATTCTGTTCATTCCTATGATGTTCTCACTCGAAAATGGATCCGGTATGTTTGATTTTAGCTACTTCAATTTTTACATGTGATTTTTTAGTTTATTGCGTTGGAGTTCAGAAAAATCCATTCCGAAGTAAATGCTAATAGTATCTTTTTTTATTCCATATAATTATTTAGACTCCAACCGGCCGGTGACCCACCTTCGCCTAGGGCTGCCCATGCAGCTGCCGCCGTTGGGGCCATGGTTGTTTTTCAGGTGATTAGTGTGCAAAAACTGTAAACTTTAAGCAAAGACCTGATTTTTATTTTTTTTTTGGTTAAAATTAGCTTTGACGAAATTGATTTAAAAGCAAAAGTTTCTGCATTGCTAGGGTGGTATAGGTCCAGCTGGGCATTCAACTGATGACTTGTATGTGCTTGACATGACCAATGACAAATTCAAGTGGCATCGGTAAGCTTCTAGAAATATAGTTGCAAATTCTATATTTCTTTCCAAGAATGGTTCATCTGTTTTCTCGATCTTTGACTTGGTTGTTGTTCTTTTTGGAGCTCAGCGTTGTAGTTCAAGGAGAGGGCCCAGGACCTAGATATGGCCACGTCATGGATTTGGTTGCACAACGATACCTTGTTACAGTTAGCGGCAATGATGGTGAGGGCAAACCTTTGATTTTCTTTCACCCTTCAATGTGATTTTTTATTAGATAATTTATGTTAAATAAAAACGTAAAGATTCTAGTAATTATGTTTATGTGATTACTCCACCTTAGCGAAACATTCATCTCATAAGTCGAGCTATGGATTGTGATTGAAGCAAACTTGCATCACAATATAATCACTTTTGGAAGCTTTTATAATGGCTTCTGTTAGCTGAATGGACTTCTTTTCAATCCTGCTGCTAGATTCTGAAAAAGCTCTAATCACATTTGTAAGGATTGGGTATCAGACTATGAGGCATTGCACTTGTGGTTTATTAATGGACTCAAAATTTTAAAATATCATTTTAACGTCTTTCAAATAGATTGTCCATTTATATATAATTCTGTCTTTTCTTGGAAACAATTGCTTGCACTCAAGGTCTTGAAAGAATTGTTTCTGTAAAGTTCAAATGGAGAGACAATTGAGCATGTGTGCACCTGAGATTGCTACTTGTGATCCTCTAATGATTGGCTTTGAAATTGACATCGTATGCTGTCAAAAGAGGAAAAAGTTTTGCAGTTTAACATCATGAAATTAAGGTTTAATTGATAAATATTGCTATATTAAAAGAGTTGTCTTCAGGAATGAAAGCACAGGCTTAGTAAAAAATCTCCAAACATGCCTATAGAAATACGGATAATTATTTGGCCTCTGTTTGGGAAGGATTTATAAACAATTTAGCCATTGTTTGAGCCACATTTCGGATTTAAAAAAATGAGTATTAGAATAATGGTTTTTTGGAGAATGTGTGGTTAAAAAATAATGAAAACTTCTTGGTTTACGTGTAATGTTACTTTATTGGATAATGTGGTTGAAAATAAGAGAGAAAAATGTATTTAAGGGTTAATGGAGCCCAAACTGGGACTTAAATTTATTAATAGATAGAAATGAGTAGTGAATAAGTGGATAGTACTTGTGGATCCATTGGACTTTGTGGTTGAAAATGAAGTTTGACAATTTATAAATAATTTGCGATTTTTGCCAAAAGGAGGCTTGATCTTTTATTTCTCCATTGTTTTCATGCATGTGTAATTTTCGTAGTAGGCTTGAATTAAATTAGATTTTTCTTCCTAAGTGCTGGGCTATTTTATTCACTTCTTTTACCAATATTATGTTGAACTGTTGGTTTATAACTGACCCCATATAATGATATTGTCTGCAGGTAAAAGAGCGTTATCAGATGCTTGGGCTTTTGATACTGCTCAAAAACCATATATGTGGCAGAGGCTTAACCCAGAAGGCGATAGACCGTCTGCGAGGATGTAAGTTACATTGTATATCTGAATTTGAAATAGCAGTGTTTGGCTTTTGAACAACTTTTCTGCCAGAATGTTCTGGTTGGTAGTGAGGTTTCTTTGGCACTATCATTGAACTGTGCTGCTGTACTGCTCCATTCTTTTCTACTGCTGTTCAAAACTTGATTATCCAGTTTTTAGAGCATATTTGGCTAATTTTAGAAAGTAAACTTACTTTCTGAAGAAAAAAAGGAAGTAAACATGTCCTTATAAAAAAGTAACATCTTATGCAATTTTTTTTTAGAGAAAGTTACTTTTAGAAAACAACAGACCAGTTTGGGAGAAAACATGCTTGGCCAAGCTTAAAAATACATTTAATGAACTTTTACTTATTTCTTAGGTTTAGCCCAAATTGCTCTTAGATGATCTCGAGGCAATATTATAATTGTTTCTTGAGGAAGTTCCCTACCATTAATCTGGTTGGTCTATTAACTTTTCACTACAAAAAAAAAACTGGAGTTTTCGTACATGCAAGGTCATTGATAGGCCTTGGAATTAGTTATCGCACTATGGTTACGTGTTTCTTATATGAAAATTGACTCTTGGTTTTCTTTGTTCTGTCTTCTGGTTTTTTCATCTAATGGATCATGACTGCTTTTGAGCGGGGAACTAAGCACTCTTAATTCATACTTTTCTTTTTACATAATTCTATTTTTCTTAGATATCCTTTCTCTATTACCCACTTTTATTCTAATAGGTATTAGAACACAATCACAGTTAAATTTAAAATAAGTCCCACATACAATATGTTCTAAAAAATTGTAGGTTGCTGGCCAATTGCACCAGTATGCTCCTCAAGAAACTTTCCTGAGTGGTGTTCAGTGCATTGGAGTCATCAATCTATACACTAAATCACTTACTCTTATTCCTGAAATATTATTAACTGCATTCATTGAACAGCAGACATATTTAGAAAAATTATGTTCCTTTTGTAGGTATGCGACAGCCAGTTCTAGGTCAGATGGTATGTTTCTGCTTTGTGGTGGAAGAGATGCTTCTGGCACGGTATGGTTGATTTGATTTTCCTTGGACTTAAACTAAGTCATAGGATCCATTTCTAGTAACCAGAATACCTAGGTAATAGATCTTAGAAAAGAAGAGGGACTTGCATCAAGGTGCTTAACAATTTTTAGATTCAGAAGGTGGTCTCTACCGAGTTTTGTAAGATGAGAATGAAAATTCCTGACCATGTTAATGCTTATTTCTTGAAGCAATGGTATAATGACAAGCCATTTTATTTCCTCAATAGAATCCATAGAGCACATATCCTTCTCTTCCTGGCTAATTCAAAGGTTTTTAATATTGTGGCCTACTTGACGATGTGTGTTTACTGAGCCGGTAGTTGAATGTATGTCTCACAGCCGCTTGCAGATGCTTATGGACTGCTTATGCATAGGAATGGCCAATGGGAGTGGACTCTTGCACCAGGCGTGTCACCTTCCCCAAGGTATCAACATGCAGCGGTAAGTGATCTATCTAATGATTAAGTGCTGGTGCTGCTTCCACTCTGAAATTTCAATTCTCTTATTCATTCTTAGGATTATAAATGTTGGTAATTTGATCTCAATTGGAATTCATTCCTCTTATTTGTGAGAAACAAGTTATGTTCAATCTGGATTTCTTTGGCACTTGATTTAAGTGAAACTGAATTAGATTTGTGGAAAAGAATATAAAATAGTCCAACGACTGCAAAAGGAAGGATGGGTTTCTGGTTTTTACTTTTTTTACTCGTTTCAGCTCGACTTTTAAGAAACTTTATACTGTCTACGTCTATTAAGGGATAAAATCCCACATCGAATAATGATGAAAATATAAAGCAATTTATCAGAGTTTGGGCTATTCATTTTAACAAGATTGATCTTTTAAGATGTAACCTCAAATCTTAACATGGAATCAGAGTCGATGAAAGATTGAGATTCACAGAATGGCCATGACTGGTGCACGCGAGGATACAGATTCAGGGCTCTATGGAAACCTCTTAACTGGTCTCTACAAGTGCACCCACTACAACCAATACTCTTCTCCCCACGACCACTTTCTCAGAAAATTATTCTCTACAAATTACCACCACTCGGTTGAATAGTAAAAACTTTCTCCAGTGGTCTCGATCTGCCCTTTTGGTTATTTGTGGAAGTGGGCGTCTTGGATATGTTACAAGAACAACCAAACCAGATGAAAATGATCCTACTCATGCAACATGGGATGCCCAGAATTCTATGGTGATGGTATGGCCGTATGGATTATTAATCGTATAGAAGATAAAATATCAAAGAATTTTATTTTTATTATTCTACTGCAAAGGAACTATGGAATGCTCTTACCTTGGCCTTCAACTCTTTGAACTCAAGAATAAAGCTCGTGAAATTCGCCAAGGAGATCAAGAAGTCACCCACTATTATAGTAAACCGAAGCGGGTATGAACAAAGATAGATATGTTTGTTCGGATTGACTGGGAGTTGCCTACTGATGCCGAAAAATATACAAAACGGGTTGAGAAGGAAAGAATCTATGATTTTTTAGCTGGGTTAAATTCAGAATTAGACGAAGTGAGAGGTTGATTACTCGGACTTAAGCCTCTACCAGTAATTGATGAGATATTTGTTGAGGTGCGTCGGGAAGCTAGTTGAAAACGTACAATGCTCGGAGAACCCAAGTCATCTCTCTCTCTAAAAATTCTGCTCGCATCATTTGTAGACTGGAATCTACTCGACTACCCAAGAAGAACAATAAGTGGTGCGATCACTGCAAATGCACAAACCATACCAAAGATCGGTGCTGGCAATTACATGGACGACCAAACAGAAAACTACGTACCCGTGATAATAGACGACCAAATCAGACTTATCGTAAGAATCTAGGGCACGTGATGCTTCCGATTTCCAGAGTGCCACTGAGTTTTCTTCCGCTACACAGCTTGAAAATGTTTCACTTTCTTTTACAAAAACCCAACTGGAGCAGTTATATAAGCCGATTACTCCATCTTCAAATCCCACGTCATCCTCTAGTTTATCAGCTCAGCGAGGTAATTATATAACAACATTAACTAGCAGGCGTAACGTTGAATATTGGATAATTGATTCGAGAGCTACTCATCATATGACGGGGTGTGAGAAATTGTTTGACTTTTACTCACCGTGTTCCGGAAATTTTAAAGTGGAAATTGCAGATGGATCTATCTCACCGGGTGTTGGAATTGGAACAATTAAACTCAGTTTATCTCTCGAATTAAAATCTATTTTACATGTTCTGAATCTCTCTTGCAATCTTCTTTCGATTAGCAAGTTAACTAGAGACTTGAATTGCAGTTGTAAATACATGTAATGTGATGAGTTAAATATATGAGAAATAATTCCTTTCTTGTAGTGTTCTTCACCGGTTTTATGGTATCAGAACCCGTTAAGCTCCAACGAGCAATTCAATTCGATTAAAACTAAAAAAAAATTGAGCACACGGATTTCAAAATTGGTCTGCTCAAACGAGCTACTATCTTACGGGGGCAGATTAAGGGATAAAATCCTACATCGAATAAACGTGAAAACATAAACTAATTTATAAGAGTTTCGGCTACTCCTCTTAACAAGATTGATCTTTTAAGATGTAATCCCAAATTTTAATGTCATTACAACTCTCTTTCGGTTTGCTTGATTAAGTTTATTATTCAAACACCCAATGTCTACCAAAAGTTGTTCTCACCATTCCAAAAACCATATTATGAAAATCTTTTGGTCTTAATTATCTTTTTTTCTGATAAGGGGTAAGGTTTTAAAGGATTAGATTTGATGGCATGCTCTCCTCTCTTTGCACCTTATTCTTCAATAATTGAGCAATTTCTTTTTTCAGGTTTTTGTTGGTGCTAGATTGCACGTTACTGGCGGTGCTCTTAAAGGAGGACGAGCAATAGAAGGTGAAGCAGCAAGTGCAGGTAACTTTTCGGACTTCTTTTCTAATTATTATTTGGAATTGTTATTTTATTTATTCATATGAAAAGTTTCTACATTAACTTTCGTTGTTATTTCTGTTTGAAGTACTGGATACTGCTGCCGGGGTTTGGCTTGATAGAAATGGGCTGGTGACTTCACGTGTTAACAAAGGACATTCTGAGCATGATCCCTCTTTGGAGCTTATGCGTCGATGTCGCCATGCAGCTGCATCTGTTGGTGTCCGAATATATATTTATGGTGGTCTAAGAGGAGGTAAAGATTGTAATTAGCTGAGGCATCCTGTCATCTTTCGATCCCCTTTAACTTCATCAGGACATGCCATCAGAATAGGGATTGCAAAAAAGCTCGGGCTCGGTTACAACGAGCCGAGACTCGGGCTGAGCCTCGTTTTTTTGGCCGGGCTTTGCTCGGCTCGGGCCCATAAAAGCTCGGCACAAAAAAACTCGAATTGAGTCCGAACTTTTTTATTTAATTTATAGTACGTATAAACCTTACGAATTTTAAATGTTTTAAGTGAAAAATGTAGATTTGACATTAAAAAGAAAAACTTGAGCCGGCTCGGCTCAGCTCGGCTCGGCCCGCTAAGGCTCGGGTAGAAAGCTCGGGCCGAGCCTCATTTTTTTGCCCGAGCTCAGCTCAGCTTGGGCACAAAAAAGCTCGAGCCGAGCTCAAGCTTTTTTTTTTCAGCTCGGCTCGGCTCATTGACATAGCTACATCAGAATCTAGATGTGCGTGACCATATTGCAGCGAGTATTGTTTGACACCTGTTTCTATGAACAAATTTTCCACTGTTGCAGCTTTGTGTAATTTCCTACTACACATCTCACATGACTCTCATGCATTCAAGCTTAAAGAAATAATAGATTTCATGACAATTTATAAGGAATGTGAGCATGCAAAGGAAAGAGGTGTCCATTAACTTACTGCTGATATTAACATCTTTCATTTGTCAACACGACTGCAATATGATCTTTATCGATTGAAAAGATGGTTGTGTGATATAATAAATGTGTTATTGGTTTACAGAGTTACAAATATATTTTTTGCATCTACTATTCCTATTTTCTATATTTATTTACCAACTCTTTGAATTTTTATTTTTTGCAGATACTTTGTTTGATGAACTTCTGGTTGCAGAAAATTCTCCATTTCAATCTGATGTCAATTCTCTAGTATCACCGTCTGACAGGGATTGGACAACTACAAATTCGGCATCAAATTCAAGTTTAACTTCGTATTCTCCCACACCAACTCAAGATGGAAGATCTGAAATACCCTCATCTGGTGGTTTGAGGTTTGACCCCATGGCATGCCTTTTAAGTTCATCATGTGTTTTAAGGAAGTTAAGCAATAACTATAAGAAGTGTTCTTTCTTCATACAGTACAGACAAAAATTCGATGGAGAAACTGGCTGAGGCATCTGCTGCTGAAGCTGAGGCTGCTAATGCTGTCTGGCAAGCAGCTCAGGCAGCATCAGCTACTCCTGAAGAAACATCTGTATCAGATGATGCTTCACAAGCTGAAGAAACCATTTCAGAGGGTAGTGAGACTGGGGCTGATGTCCGCCTTCACCCAAGAGCGGTATGTTTGTTCAACATGTTGTGATTTATATATGGTATACGTTGTATATTACAGCCATGCAAGCTTTATTACAATCTATGCTATACAGGTTGTAGTTGCAAAAGAAGCTGTGGGCAACTTGGGTGGTATGGTTAGGCAATTATCTTTGGATCAATTTGAAAATGAAAGTAGACGAATGATTCCACTGCACAATGATTTGTCACATCCAACCAAAATATTTATGAGGCAGAAGTCTCCTCAAGGCTTGCATAAAAAGGCAAGTTCTACCAAGTTTCCCTTCTTTTCTTTCCGCCTTTGAAAGAAGAATTGAGTAAACAAAATATGTATAAAAAAGGATCGATCCTAGTTCTCATTTGCCATGTATTGCTGCAGATCATATCTACTTTGCTTAGGCCTCGAAATTGGAAACCTCCTTCGAACAGAAAATTTTTTCTGGACTCTTATGAAGTTGGTGAGCTTTGTTATGCAGCTGAGCAGATCTTTATGCATGAGCGTACTGTTCTTCAACTGAAAGCTCCTGTCAAAGTGTTTGGTGATCTGCATGGACAGTTTGGTGATCTCATGAGGTTGTTTGATGAATATGGATTTCCTTCAACTGCAGGCGATATCTCGTAAGTTCATAGTTATAGATTATGGAACAGAGGGGACTCCATCGGGCTTGAGATTGACACATGTTACAGGCTTTACAAGCACGTGCAAGGTTCAATAGTATAATAATCCAGGGTACAACAGTTGATGCTCAGGGGTACTCAGTGATTCACAAAATAGAAATTTGTCTTCCAAGTTGAAGTATTGGCCCTGTTTGGTTTAAGCTAAAAACTAAATTTTTAGTAGATTTTGATAAAAGTTGATGAAATATATGGTTAAAAAATTAATAAAAGTTGTTCGTCCTACGACATGCGTGGTTGAAAATGAGTTTGAGGGAAAAATAAGTTTTAGAGAATGGGGGTCAAACAGTGGCATTATTTCTTCCTCCTATGTTCACTTTTCAAAGTAAAAATTTCCTCCAGCAGCTGCTTATTTCTCTTGCTAAATGTTATTATTCACATGATATCTATTGCTTGGTTATTTGTTTATTTGAAAGCTTTTAGCAACTGACGCGCTATCTCCTTTTGGGTGAATAACAATTTTTAAATTTCCTGTGGAGTCATTGAACGGACCCTTTTTTTTTTTTGTCGCTGCAGTTATATTGACTATCTGTTTCTGGGAGACTATGTTGATCGAGGACAGCACAGCTTGGAAACCATCACTCTACTTCTGGCTCTAAAGGCGAGCAGCAAGCTGCTGACTTGACTAATTTATTGCTTGTTCTTTGTGATGATTTTGTTTTATTATCTTATATTTCCGTAATTGACTTCAGATAGAGTACCCAGAGAATGTTCACATAATACGTGGGAACCATGAAGCTGCTGACATCAATGCCCTTTTCGGCTTTCGCATTGAATGTATTGAGAGAATGGTACGTATATGTGCAAATTATTTCTATTATAGACTTCCGTTTGATGAATGATGATTGATGTACCTGTGTAGGGAGAGAGCGACGGGATCTGGGCCTGGACACGTTTCAATCAATTATTTAACCACCTTCCACTTGCTGCGCTTATTGAGAAGAAAATCATATGCATGCATGGTGGCATTGGGAGGTCAATAAATTCAGTAGAACAGATAGAGAAACTAGAGAGGCCCATAACGATGGATGCTGGGTCGATTGTACTAATGGATTTGCTATGGTATATGCTTCATGATATATTCTACATTTTTGCGTATAGCCAATGCCTTACACCTGTGTTATTGTGCAGGTCCGATCCCACTGAAAATGATAGTGTAGAAGGTTTGAGACCAAATGCTAGAGGACCAGGTCTTGTAACATTTGGGGTATGCATTTAATGATATGACACGGAAATTTGTTTGATTGAGATCCATTTGTCAATCTTGTCACAAGAATAACTTTTTACCTGCATATAATGTCCCTTGCATTTCTGTTTAAATCTATTATTATTGCAGCCTGATCGGGTCACAGAATTCTGTAAGAAGAACAAATTGCAGCTCATCATAAGAGCACACGAATGTGTTATGGATGGATTTGAGCGGTTTGCCCAGGGACAGTTAATCACTCTTTTTTCTGCAACCAATTATTGTGGTAATTGTTTAGAAATCAAGCCTTTACTTCCACTTTCTTCTAGAGCTGGTTTTGCAATCTGATTGAATTATTGCATCCAGGGACTGCAAATAATGCTGGGGCAATATTGGTAGTTGGCAGAGGATTGGTCATTGTTCCAAAATTAATTCATCCCTTGCCGCCTCCTCTCCAGTCCCCAGAGACATCTCCTGAACGTGTGACTGAGGAGAGGTGGATGCAGGTGATCCTGTTGTTGACTTTTCTTGTGTTTACTGTTTGATCCGATTATTATTAGTAGTAAACCTGGTTGGCTGGATGCTTACAAACTATGATTTTTGATTTGCTTACTTTAGGAGCTTAACATTCAAAGACCTCCTACTCCTACAAGAGGCCGCCCACAACCTGACTTAGACCGAAGTTCACTTGCCTATATTTGAAGTCACTTGTCGATCTCTTAATATGACTATGTCCTGCAGGGCCTGAAGTCTTGTAGGACCATGATTTTACGTGCATTGCCATCTGCAGTCAACAATCATGTTGTATTTTACAGATACAGTTCAAAAGTTCCATTTTTAGTGTCACGTTGAGTGGTAGGTAAGTTAGCAAATGGACTACATAGTAACTTCTCTTCATTGTGTTGTTTTTTAGATTTTGTACAAAGCCAGCCCGGTATAAATGGTTTTTCTGATGTGTAGAAGTGAACATACTAGAGCGAAAGTAGCCCTTTATGTTACCATAATTACGGTATAATTTATAGTTGTTACAGATTGAGAACAGATGTACAGATGTATGTGTTCCTGTTGGTTCGATTTTTATTTTTTCATAAATTTGTGTTTTTAACCATAATTTTCAGGAAAATTGTCTGCTGTTTTGAACTTGGAGTCTGCAGTTTCTATCTACAGATTTATTGAAAATTTCTGTTTATTATTTTTCTAATGGGGGCAGTGACCTATTTCGATCAAATTAAATCTGAGTAGCAAAATACAGGTAAAAAAGATCAATAACTGGATCCAATGAAATGATGGCTTCGTTCTTGCTGCATGCGCCTTGAAGCAGTACTGTTTGCCAAGTAGCTCATCATAACAAATGCTTTTCGTAGACATTCAATTTCTTTTACGTCATAAGTTTTCTTTTTCCCTCGACATCTACCTAGTTATCTGAGAGCTCTGCAACCTCTGTTGCTGTGAGAGATTGAAACCACAATATCAACCATTGCATCAGAAAACTAGTTTCAGGCATTTTTTTTTGGCAGCTGCATTTGTCCACCAGATCATGAGAGCACGTCGTGATTTGCAAGCTGTTGTCAAAGCGCCTCGTCCCTGTGGCTGCGGGTTCAATCTGTTAATTCAGAAATTAATAAACCTGTTTGACATTCCTCAACAGTAAGTTTTAACTAAAAGTCGAGTCACCATACTAACCGTATCTTTCTAAATTAGAGGTGCTCTCTAATTCAACTAGGTGGCAAGGGCAATGGAAAG
>CAIGRH010260754.1:0-14427 GCA_903798295.1 Fraxinus nigra | reverse complement strand
TACATTACATTTTAAAAATTTTAGCTTCTCGTACGATGAATTCCTGGTTCCGCCCTTGCTCAAGATAATAGTGTTTGTCTGTCGAGTAAATTTATTTCTAATCGTGACAGCTAGAAATATTACATTAGTTTGTTTTTCAGATTAATTGTTTGTAGTTATGAGAGGTAAGCCAGTTGTTCTATCAGCTCCATCCACCTCTCTTTGGCTGATTATTTGCAAGGAATGATATATAGCCGTTGTTCATTTAGTGAATCAATTTGAGTTTGCATTTTGTTCATATATCGATTTGATATTATAAATGGAGCGATTAAGTTGTTAAGCATAAAAGACTCGGTTTATAGTCCGAATTAGGTTTTGTAGTTCATGATTGATAAATAAAGACAAACACCTTATTTTGATAAAATTGTTCCAATTACATGAAAATTAGTCTTTAACTTGATAATGAAAATTAAGCATACATTATGGAATATATTGGATCTGGCCAAGTGAAATTTAATTTTTGATGCATTGATCACGTGAATTTGATTCCACTTCATTGTTATACGTTGCATTGTAATCTTGAGTGGATAATGAATTCCGATTACCAGCTGAAGTTCTTTGAGTTATCAACGTGTGAGATCAAATCACTTATGAATATCTTGGTGTCTTGAGAATTAAAGTGAATAATCAAGGAACATTCGTAATATGGAATCCATAACCTAGTTAATAGGCACGATCATGACTTTAATGGACAGTTAAATTTGAGATTAGTAACTTGACATCGAATGTTGCATTGATATTGTAACGTGATCACGTGAGGCAGTCAAATAATTTTTATTTTTATTTTTGAGAATTTAATGTACAATTGGAAAATGACATTTTGATCATTTTACTTTGTTCCAAATCTTTAACATGGTTTATGGGATAATATGTAAGAGCAATTATTTATATATAGTACTTTTAGTAATTTTAGTTAGGCTGAGAGTGCAACCTCCTTTTTTTTCAGTGAAACAAAATTGAATTAATACTATCTCGATCGATCAAGAGTTGACCAGATCAAATTTAATTGGATCCGATTTCGCCCCTTCAGTGGCTTCAAAGTAAGAATTAAATAAATTGTAAATTTTTTTTATTAACTGTATAGAATTAATTGATTAAATTGTGCCATACACGTGTCATTAATATATGGAAGAGTTCAATTGGATAAGAATAAAAAGGAAGAGTCCTTTTATGAAATGTTTCTTATCCAACCAAAAGCAAGAGACAAATAGTTTGAAGGTGAAATCTACATCGACATGATCAATCGCGAAGGAATTGTTTTTTTTTTTTTTTTTATATAAAGAATTTTGTAAAGGTAATTCCTAAAATACCTGTATATTTATTATTTCAAATTAATTATTATATTTCAAATTTTTCTTATTTCTATTTTTTAACCATACATCATACAACAAAACAATATTTTAAAATGCATTTTTAACAAAAAAATAAAATAAAATAAAATAAAAAAATGGAACTTCAACAAGGGTTTAAGCCCACGCCCCCATTTTTTGAAACTCATTTTTAACTACATACTTTATAACATCTATAAGTATTCATCCTCAACTTATTGATAGAATTACAATTTCATGTCCACCTTATTCCTTTAGCAACATAGTCCATAAATATCAAATTTATAGCCTGTTTGGTACGGCTTAAAATCCAATTAAAATTGAAAATATGGCCGTTATTGGGTCTCATCCGTCTAATAAAAGTCAACAATAACGATTATATTTTCAATTTTAATCTGATTTTAATCTCNTTTTTAACTACATACTTTATAACATCTATAAGTATTCATCCTCAACTTATTGATAGAATTACAATTTCATGTCCACCTTATTCCTTTAGCAACATAGTCCATAAATATCAAATTTATAGCCTGTTTGGTACGGCTTAAAATCCAATTAAAATTGAAAATATGACCGTTATTGGGTCCCACCCGTCTAATAAAAGTCAACAATAACGGCTATATTTTCAATTTTAATCTGATTTTAATCTCTACCAAACACCTTCTTAATACATTTTAAAATAAATTTAGGTGGGACTCCACCTTCTATTGAACATTAATAGCGATGTTCGTCATGACATGAATCATCGCACATATTACTTATGATTAACATTACTTTAAATAGCATTATTTTAAATATTATCTTATGTACATTTTGTGAATAAAGTAAATTATGACACAAATTAATGAAGAACTCCTTATACGTCTGTCAAAAAAGAGTAAGAATTTATTTGGTGCACATTTTGGGAGTAAGAATGCATTTTTACTGTTGATATAATTGTGAATATGTGGTTGAAAATGAAGGAAAAGTTATTGATGTGATGAAAAATATTATTTAGCGTTTTCTAAACGTTGCGAAAAATTACTTTTTGCTTAACGTTATGAAAAGTTTTGTATTTTTTCCCTAATTAAGCCTTTATTTGGTGCACATTTTGGGAGTAAGAATGCATTTTTACTGTTGATATAATTGTGAATATGTGGTTGAAAATGAAGGAAAAGTTATTGATGTGATGAAAAATATTATTTTATTGAAAAATGCGTGTTTGAAAATATGTATAAGAATAAGAATAAGCCCCCTGTTTGATCCACATTATTTTTTTTATTTTTATTTTTCTATTCATTTTCAATCACACATTTTTCAATAAAATAATATTTTCTATCACATCAATAACTTTTCCTTCTTTTTCAACCATATATTCCTCATCACATCAACAAAAATTGCATTCTTTTGAAAATAATGTGCACCAAACTGGGGCTAAGAATGAGAAAAATAAGGTGACTCAAACATGGGTTAAATCTTAATTTTTCAATCTTGTAATAGTGACAAAGTCAATGACAGACTTAATGACATAAGTGATACGTGTTAATATATAATTGAACAATTTGAAAATAAAAATAAAAAATAAACATAACATCCAATCCTACATTGCCCCAACACAATTACACCTCACCTTTTGTCATTGACCTTGACCTAGGAGCATTATTCAAATTTTTTTAGATCCGACCAAACGAAATTGAGCCACTTTCAAAGTAAGTAAGTTTATTATTACAATCAAACATATTATTTATATCAATTAAATGAAGTATTTTCAAATATTTATTTCATTTTTTGCTTAGCTTATGTTTGGCTCATATTTATAATTATTTTCTAAATAGTCAAGTCATTTTTAATCATATATTTTAAGTGGTTTATAAATACTATTTATTTATCAATTATTTATGTATATTTCGACTTTTTTGGAGGGTTTGTTTGTGCCACGTTATTTTGGAAGAATATATTCTAAAATAGTAGATTGATGAAGAATATGTGGTTGAAAAAGAAGGAAATGTTATTGACGTGATGAAAAATATTATTTTATTGAAAACTGTGTAGTTAAAAATAAGTAAAAGAATGAAAATGAAAATTTTATTGTATACAAATAGCAACGTAATATACGATTAAAAAGTAGGATTTTTTTTTTAAATTATAAATTATTTATTATTATTATTATTTTTCATTCAAAACTTAAATCGTCTAATTTCCACAGTTATTTAAAAACTTGGGACTAAAGAGAAGGTGGGGGTGAGGGAGTAAAACTGTAAGGATGACAGAGGTGACACCGGCGCCGATGGGCGGAACTGAAACGAACGGCGACTTCGACAGAGTAGCACTAAACAACGCCTTAAACGCCTCACACGTAAACTCCTTTCGCATTGCAGCTGTGGCTGATCGTTTAGCCATTCATGTCCGTGCTGCCCCAGAAAAAGAAACTGCTGAGTTTGTCAACCTTTGCCTTTCTCTCGCCAGGTAAACCCACTTCACACACATACGTTATCGTACTTAATCTGTATTTAGGGTTTAATATGGAACACCGAAAATGCTTGCTTTAATTTACTTTGTGCCTCAAAATGTATTTGTCTTTTATTTAATATCTAAAATTGTTTATACCAGTGGAATAGAGCATGGTTATGCTTACAATTTTCTATTTTTCCAGTTTATTATTATTATTACTACTACTACTACTACTATTTATTTTTTTTGGTGGGGTGGGGTGTGTGTGTGTGTGTGGAGGGTGGTAAGTAGAATTTAGGGCGTTGAGAATGTAAATAGTATTAGTTTAGTGTAAGAATAGCCCCTTGTATATTTGTAGCCTGACAATGTAGAAGAGGCAATATTATAAATTTATCTAAATGGAGTCTCAGCTCATCTATATGCGAGATTATAAAGGGTTATATTGACTGACACATTTATCAGCTCCGAACATGTCAAAAATCCAGTATCTGCTTAATTAGTTTTGTATGTGCCCATTCTTTATTATGATATTTTCTACCTAAATTGAATTTTCCTTATTCATAACATTCTGGCCTTTGAATTGTAGAATTGGATAATGGTTATTATGTTCCTAAGTTTTTGCGGTGGATGTTAAGATAAGTAGTTGTGATACTATTCTAGATGGCTAATTAACCTTTTATCTGAAGAAAACTTTACTAGAAAGGTTGACTAGCTAGTCTTTTGTCAACATGCTTCCAGTTGACTCTTAGAGGGAATGTAGAATATGTGTAGTAACCCAGTGTCTATCTTGTCCTTGATAAAGTGCCGATCAACCTCAACATATTTCTGTGATCATGTTGTACCATATTGTGTAATTGTTGTCTTGTTATCACATTGTAGTCTCATTGGTCCTTCTATTTTAATCTTTAAGTCTATGATAATGATTTTCAATCACAGTTGCTCACAAATCCCATTAGCTATATATTTGAATTCTGTCTCTGTAGTTGACCTTACCACCACCAGATACTTTTAGCTCCTTCATGTAACTTGGGGATTGTGCAAAATCTGGCTCACAAAACTTAGTGCATAGCCTATATGCTGTCTAGTATGGGATAACCTACTAGTGTGTGATATGTTCCTTTACTAACTGTTTTGTCATCATTTTCTTTCCCATTCTATGGTTCTGTTCAATGAAGTATTTGCTGGTTTGCAGTGTAGCATTCCATTTTCCTTGAGGAGATCCTATATATACTTCTATTCTGAAACAGAATCCCCTTTTTTAAATGAGTCACTTCTATTCAACTCCTAATAAGTGAGTCTTCCTAGGTTCTTAATCTCAAATTCCTTTACAAGAGGACCCTCCCATTTTTATCTCCTCAGTATACAGTTACATTCTCTTGTTCTAAGTGTTTCATAAACAATGTGTGATCATTTTGACTCTAGTGATATTTCAACTTTACTATCATTTTTGTGAATTTTCCAAAACAAAGCTCTAGAGGCTGTTTTAGGCCATATAGAGACTATTTCAACATGTGAACACACATAATATCATATTTTACGTCAAATTGTTGGCATGAGCTGTCTAATTTGGTAGCTAAAGACAACACCACTTCAATGGCATTCATATTCTCCATGGGAGAAAAGGTCTCCTGATAGCCTATCCCATATGTCCCTTTGGCTTTGGCTACGAATCTGGCATTGTATCTCTTTAATGTACCATTTGCCCTGTATTTCATTGTGAATAGCCACTTGAATCCCACGGCTTTATTTCCTGTTGGTAGATCAACAATTTCCCATTTATATTTTGATTCAAGGAGGTATTGACATTGAAATTTGATATTAATCACCTTATTGCTATAGAATTAGATTTTGGTATTGTGCTATACTTCTGGAGTTTATATATTATATTATATGTGCATATACATAACAACTATAAATTCACTTGCTACTTCAATTGTAAGATATTCTTTATAAGTAGAAAACTAAGTTACAAAAACCATATGAGATATCCTAAGATGTTGACATTTGAAAGGTTAGAGTTTAGTTGAATATGTTACCCCAATAACTTAATTCCTTTAAGTACCTTCGTATTCTGATACGTGATTTAGCAGTGCCAATCTCCTTTCTCGTCTTCACTATTTTAAAAAGGCTTAATTGGGTACTGAGACGTTTTATTTTTGTATGCCTTGTGGCACTTTGAGGTGTAAACCTCAATATAGAACAATAAAAGTATTCAAAATATATAAAGATATAAAATATGCTTGTAATATACCATGAAACATTTCAAAAAATCCATGACAAAGATGACTGACATGCAAATAAACGTAAAATAGAAAATAAGTTCACAAATTAGTAAATATGTAACAAAATTATGACTACTCAATTTTTACCATAACTACTATTATGATATTTAAGGGAATCATTAACATCATCATCCTCATTTTAAGTTTCTTTTCATTCTTTGTTATCATCCTCCAATTTCAATGGTGTATTCTCCTTTCTATTTTCCTTTTTGTGTAGGTAGAAAAAAGGAAATAAACGAACCCCATAAAACATTTTAAGTTATAAAGAAATAACTCAAAATTTAAGGCCAATAATTAAGTTTAAAAAATGCAAAGCGAATGGGCAAGCACCTTAATTGGCTTGAGTCTCAAGCTTGAGGCGTGAGCCTCTCAAATGGCCTTAAGGTGCGGGTTTTGTGTCGTTTCATGATAACCTCACATGATGTTGGAATCGAGGCATAAGCTTCAAATAGTTTTTTAAACCATACTTGTATTATTAATCAACAGTGCCCTATCCAGTAAGTTTTTCTACCGGAATAAGGAAATACAACAGTAACAGGTGAGTCTGCAATATGAGGGTCAAGAAAGAACGTATAATAATTTTTTTTTGAAAATACCAGTTCTTTTTAAGATATTATATTTCCAACATCAGGCCTCAGTAGTCTTTGTTTAACATCTGATCCAATGCAATCGAGGCCATCATCAGACGCCCATATTCCATTTTCTTCCATCGCAATTATTCCTTTTTGCATGACAGATGTGACCCTCAGTCTGCCAGCTGTAGCATTGGGGCCACAGGCTGATTCATCTCTTTTAAGAATAATATTCTCCACTTCTTCACCTTCAAACTTGACTTTTGAGCTTCATATGTGACTGCTGACTTGATATGGCAATTGAATCTTTATTTTGTAGCTCATAAATTCACTCTTCCAGTATTTTTCAACCCATGGGACTGTTTTAGTAAATTTCACATATTTGGTAATTTGTAAATTTTCTGAATTATAGGTTGGGTAGGGTTAATACTTTTTGTAATCCCAAATAGGCTGGAAATGGTATGAAAATTAATTTATTTAGTATCCATATAAGAAACCCTTTTGGAATCCGGAGGTAGGTGATGCATTGTTTAAAATCTATATAAGGTGTAAACACATTAAAATTTATTAGGATTATTTTAATTAAACACATTCAAATTAATTAGGTGAGGTGAATATCCATTAGTCAGTTGTGTCGGGAGTAATTTGGGTAGTTTTGCGAGATAAGTGCTGTGGGTCAAAACTATAAAAGAGGGTAGGGTTCTCATTTCACTTGGGCAGAAATTTGGGTATTTGGTAGAATAGAGGCAGCCTCTTGAGGGTGGTTTTGGCTTGACTATGACATTGTTGCTTCAAGGTCAATGACTGAAGGGTACGGAAGCTGGCTCCCACAATCTTTTCTCATTCTCGGTTCTCACTCTCTCTTTCCTGTTTCTCTTTCTACGCTTTCTTGCACTAAGTCTGATTGTTGATAGTTTGCCTACGAGCATCCGTCATTAGTACGACTCTACATTCAACTTCTGTTATACTTTGATTTGGAATTGAGTTTAATTATTCTGAAATTTTAAGAAATTTTGATATGTTTTGGATCGCGTACTGCTGTTAGGCCCTCAGATCTGTTTCTCTTTCTTTCCCTGCCGCTCTCTCTTCTTCTTTTCTCCTTCCATTTTGCTTCTCAAATTTCTCATCTACAGCAATTTACTTGGTTAGCAGCCTGTCTGCCAGAAATTCGTTAAAATGTCTTGCTCATATGAAAGTACCATTGATGAGCTGCCAAAAGTTCATTGTTTATTTTATTAACACTTCAAGGGTATGAATTAGTGAGGTGACTGGTGTTAAAAAAAATTCTGACATTCAGCTTCTGTTATACTTTGATTTGGAATTGAGTTTAATTATTCTGAAATTTTAAGAAATTTTGATATGTTTTGGATCGCGTACTGCTGTTAGGCCCTCAGATCTGTCTCTTTCTTTCCCTGCCGCTCTCTCTTCTTCTTTTTTCCTTCCATTTTGCTTCTCAAATTTCTCATCTACAGCAATTTACTTGGTTAGCAGCCTGTCTGCCAGAAATTCGTTAAAATGTCTCGCTCATATGAAAGTACCATTGATGAGCTGAGGGATCTCATGTCTGCCCGCTACATACTAACTGGCCGGATTTCTCAATGCTGCCTTATCCTTTCCAGGTTTTTATTTTTGCTTATTTCTGGATTGTCTAAGTTTCTGTATTTGAATGTGGTTCCTTTTTTGTTGCATATGAAATCTCAGTTGAACATGGTAGGGAAGAGAGAGAGAGAGAGAGAGACCAAAATTAACGTGACTTGATGGGTTTGTAAAGGAGCTAGATTCTGGATGTTTTATGGATATAGCGATGGATTGAAAAGAGTGGCGAAAAAGGATCCATGTAGCCTACCTTAAATTTGTTAAGAATATAGCTTAGTCTGCTCGTCATTATCTCTGTATGGTAAAAAGTCGCACAATCTTTCTTTGAAATTGGTGGAATAGAGATACTCTGGCCAGGAGGTAACTCAAATGGTGATGGATGGAGATATGATCTTGGTGCTAAATAAGAAGCACTTGAAAAAATGTTGCATCCAAAGTCAAAAATCTAATCAATGAACTCTCTTTCCTATCAGTTAATCATTATGAAATGGGAGTGTTGATTATATTCCATGAAAACAATGTATATAATTCTGTTATGCCTGGGAAAGAGGTCTAAAATAGAGTTACAAAAAAGCTTGAATAGGTCTAGTTCCTGGGTTAGCTGGCAGGGGATTTTGCAATATCAACTAGGATTTGGTATTCTGAGCTATATCAGAAAGCAAAGGCACAATGCATTAGATTTGAACTGTTGCCACCAGAAATCGTAAAAACTGTTATTTATTCTATGTTTTGATAACTACAGATAATTAAGTGGGTAAGGACCTATTTTTTGTTCAAAGTACTCATTACCTTATTGTTGTATATAGCAATCATATCAACATCAGTGTGGAAAAACTACTTTCCTGCTGTCTGCCTCACATTTATGACTTATATTTATTTTAAGTGACTATTTTCTTAGTAAAATCTTGTCTAAAATATATGGAAATGAAAAGAAAAATTTCCTGATGGATTCTAATGAAGGATATATGTATACTTGCCTAGAATCTTGTATTTTATGAATATGCACATAGTGTTTTATTTTGTTTTGTTGTGGGGAAGGGCTTTTTATGTCTGGACAATTTGGTTCTACTTGGTCCCAGAATATGGAGGACCCCTTACCACATGAGATTTACGGAAAACAGCATTATCTGTGGACTGTGGTCCCAGAATATGGAGGACTCCATATCACGTGAAATTTAATGAAAACAAAGCATTATTGCAAAGTCCTTTCTTGACTATAATGTGATAGAATAATAGGACAGAATTAATAGTTATACTTTTACAAATTTTCTTCTTAATTTATTGTTTGATTTCTCTCTGTATGCCAAATTGTTCTTGCCATCTTTTTCATGTGCACAGTAGCAAGGAAAATAATATATCTGTCAACGTTCTTTCTATTTCATGCTGCCATATGTTCCATCACAATGTACTCAAGTATTCATATTTTCTGCATAACTTTGTTGTTCACTGGCTCTGAAATTGTTGTTGTTTTAAATTTGTATGTTAAAGAAGTGTAATTGAGGATAATTGTAAGCTCTGGTAAAGACATCTGTTTGGTCTTTTAAGTGTTTTTGATCTACATCATGACAATACAGGAACAAGTTTTCTTACATTTATCGAGGCAATCCATCTTACTTTCTAAGATTAGTTGTTTTTGAGATTCTGTATAACCATGTTGTTACGATAGTATAAGGGCTTGTTTGAGCCGGATTAAAATCTGATTTTAATCTAAGTCAAAGTCAAACAATCAATATCAACCACATCTTTCATGGGTCCCACATCTTTTCAACCACACAGTTCAAAAACTTCTATCATAATCCACTTAAAATCTGATTTTAATCTACAACAAACACCCTCTAATATGTATTTCTATTTCTGGTGCTTTGTTTTGTTGTATATCCAAAGAACGATACTATAATATTTTCTTGCAATATCATTTTCCTTTCATATATTGTCTAGTGTTTCCAGTTGAATGAATTGTGTATAGTTTTTCTGATTGGTTAATCTTTGTCAAATGCAGAGGCATTGATTTTTCCATCTCAAACCAGGAGTCTCCCAGCAGGGCACAAGATTTGCCTTCACTGTTAAAGCAGGTGAAGTTTCCTCGTACTGATTCATTCTTGTATTTGTCTTGACCACATGCTTATGGATGCATGAAATGAGTTTTCCTAGATTTATGTTGACTTTATAGGTATCTGACCTTCATGGCTAAATTGAGATGGCCAAGATAAGAAAGAGCCTTTGAACATTTGGGTTTTCACTATACAATGTTCTCATATTTTTGTTTTCCTGGCAATCTGGAGTGGTAGTTTCAATCATTTACTGAATAGTTAGTGCAAACCATACTTGGGGAGACACTCTTGAGCATTCTCTCACTTCTTGAAGCACAACTAGAGGACGTGGGGGAAAAGCATTGATGTGCTGTACGGTCTTGGTGCATCTGGTCCTGTCATCATTTTTATTATGCTTTTTTTAACTGCGAGTTCACCATTTTAATATCTTTCGTTTCTGCTTGGCCATTGTATTTCACATTGCATCTACGTTTCAATTTGTAAACTACTTGATATCACATCATCAACTTGTCTTTACAGAGCCTTGTATAAACTGCTGTTGATTTCTCGTCTCAAGCTTTATTTTACTCAATAAGCTCACCTTGAAGCGAAGGAAAATGATGTTTTTCATGTAGGTTCATCCATATTATCATTCTAGTCTATTACTACTTCTCTCCAATAATTTTGGCATTGCTAGCTCTGGTTAATTTGTCTCGTGTTCTCTGCGGTGGACAACTTCCTTTACTTTTTGAGTATAGCATTTTGGACAAGCTAACTTCGTCGTGTTCTAATATATACCCCATTAAGCTTCTCTAGTTTCTTTCTTAACAGAGGAAGCATAAGGAGAAATTTAAGAATCAAGAAATTACAAGTTGCAATACAAATTCTGCCTAAGAAATACCCACATTAATCAACCCAAGAACAGGGAGAACAGAGGCTTGAGTAGAAAAGAATTTGAATAGTTCTGCCTCTTTCTCGAGGCCATTGACACTTTTGATTAGTTTAAGAACCCTAACAGAAAAAAATTAATCTATAACTCGAGTAAAATCTGATTTAACCAGTCCAAATAGGACAAAGAAAGTCAAAAGATGCGCTCTTTATCCTGCTAAAGCAAGTGATCAGGACCTGATACAATTTCATGGAGTCCTTTCATCTTCATTTTCCTTGAATTTAGAGTCTCACATATAAATGATGTCCAGGTGGACTATGATAAGTACCTGGACAAATAGCTAACTCAAGGCAATAAGAAGAAAATGAATCAACTGTATTTGATTATCTAAATTGGAAATTCAATAAAACTAGAGTTTCTGTAACTGTGAACAAGGAAATTGGAATACAGGTATTGGCATTCGAGAGGCCAATTCTCTCCTGATGAACCACTAACTTCTGCTTGAGCTTCAAGTGATCAATGCTCTTATTTATACTTGGTTGTCTAACTAAATCACTGATTGTGCATGTGCCTGTTTCTCACCAATTCCCCAATCTGCCCCTGCTCCTTTTCTATGCCTTTGGTATGTCATGTGGACTACGGGTCTATCAGACTGTTCTGTATAATCATTCTTCCATGCATAATTTGACAACTGGACTGACTGTCAATTGAACCGAGGCTAAAGCTAGGCTCATATTCAGTATGGTAGACTCAGCTTACATATGTTAGACTCCTATTGTCAGTTTGAGTCTATGGATATCCCATCCTAACACCTCAGTTACCAGGTTAGAAGATGCTGTATCATTTTTCAGTCTTGGCGACGTAATTCAGTCATCACGTGCCTGTGTTTTCATAATGCTATTTGCCTTTATCATTGCTTCTCATGGCACAAGTGGTCGTCATGCTTGGTTCCCTTTCTAATTTCTATGCCTATTATCAATGTATATCCGTTAGGGCCTTTGGCATGATCAGGTTTTGTTCTGGTTTTCTCATGATCCAAACTGGTCAGATTCAGCCGTTTCTGGTGCAATTCATATTTCTGCACTTTATTTCTCTGACGTGCAGCTCTGCTAGTAAGAATGAGTACTTAATGTTCAATTTAGATCGAATCATTGGTACATAATTAACTTCTTCAATTTATTAGCTTATCTAATTTTAATCATAATCAGCCAGTTCTGGTGCGATTTGTATTTCTGCACTTTAGTTCTCTTGCTGCTTTGCAAGTAAATTGAGTACCTAATTTTCAATATAGATCGAATCATTGGTACATAATTAACTTCTTCAATTTACTAGCTTATCTAATTCTAATCATAATTAAGTGATACTGATCGTAAAAAAAGAAAAAGAAAAAGAAATCATAAATAATCAATAATCAAGCATATTGAAAGAAATATAAACTACTTTTGGTGCTAATGGAAGTATGTTTGTAATCAAACATAAACTGAAAAAACTTCAAATAATCAAGAAAGAGGTATTTACAAGCAAATATATTCAGAAGATTAAGAGGGTGTACCCTTATGCAGTGGCACACTTGCACTGTACTAATCTTTGTTTCCATCATTATGCAAAATCATCCATGATAAAGAGTTACCATAGTGACAAGTTTCAACTTTTAACCATTGAACAACTATTTAGTAAGAATTTGTACTGATTGAGCTTAAAAAATCTTGTAATAAAACCAGAGGAAGGGGCAGAAAACAACAGAAGGCGGATGCACTAAGTTTATGACAGCCGATGAAAATTTAAATATATGAGCGGCATAACAGTCAACATAATGTGATCCCACGTAGCAGTGGTAGTTATGAAACCCATGCAAGATTGATTCAACTCAAGAAGGCCAAGAAATCAATGTTTTAAATTTGATTCAAAAATAGTGAATCAAGGAACCAACACAATCACCAACAATATGTTGTCCTTGTGATTACAAAATTCAAGAATCTCACTTGATTTTATTTGAAAGCTACAAGAAATATTCTTGATAAGTTTATAATTAGCTCAATGAAGAACAAGAAGAAACACTATACCTTTCAATTAATCTCTTAATAAATTGTGTTTTTTCATGAATATATAACGAGTCATATTTATATGGAACCCATAAAATCTAGTTAGAAATGGAATTAAGCCAAAAAAATAGCAAAAGATATCACAAAATAGAGTTTTAACTTAAATAGAAAATTACGTGAAATTTGGAAAATTCGCAGCCGGGAGTCAACTATGTGGCCGTATAGTGTAAATCTATGTGATCGCATAGATCAATTGAAATCCTCTACTGGGTTTCAGTAAAGGGCCATGCGCTCGCATGCCCCGGACATAGTTGTCCCATCCAGTTTCTCCATCCATCGTTTGAATCAAGTTGCTCCACTTCGTTTTATATTTTATTCCCAACATGAGATTTGTTCCTTTACTTGTTGTGATCAATGTTTCGTTCATTGTGGTTTGAGCAAGTAGTCTCATTACTTATTTGACCCGCTTTGCTCATGACTTAGTCATGGACCCTTCCTCAACGATCAATGGGTCATTGCCCGAACTTGTCGCCATATCGTGGATCACATCATAACGCCTCCATTATCGAAAATGAACTTGAATAGGAAGAAACATAGAAGTTGTTTGTTGGTAGATCGTAAGATAAAAACGATGTCAGGGTTGAGATAATAAGAAACCGAAACAGCACAAGTTAAATTGTGCACTTATTCAATGGATCCTTGCCCGAACTTGTCTCATATCTTGGATCACATCACAACAATTCTCTGTCGTTGAATTTATGGATTCTGAAGGAGAGTCAATTATTGACTTGAGCTGTAGAGAAAACAAGAAGTGGATCTTTGGATAAAGAAATTTTAAGGACATTTGGAGTTGCAGCTGTAGCTGCTGCTAGGGTTGTTGCCATGTCTTTGTCTGGAGTGATTTATTGTGTGATAATGTGGTGTTGCCTGGTTGGTATGCACCAACCTATCATAACTAAAGACATTGGGTACATCGGTCTGGTTTATCATTTGAGATAACACTCAGAACTAGACTAAATTGTACGGTTCTCGTATATTGGGATACTAGGTCCCTTTGTATGATGGACCCACTCCCAAGCTATGATCACTAACTAATATAAATCACTGAAACCTTTACTCGTGTCGTGAATGGCCTCGATCCCTCTATTCCTTGACATATTCGAAATTGGTCTATAATGGAACTGGACTGACTGTTCTGGTTCGATTCAATTGGATCTGC
>CAIGRH010260732.1:0-13159 GCA_903798295.1 Fraxinus nigra | reverse complement strand
AGACATTCAGTTTCTCAAACTAGTCTCTAACTTAAAACTTTTACTTTGTCTTCGTCTCATTGGGTTTTAGACAATCCACACAATATTTTCATGCAAGGAATGCCTACACATCTTAATGTACCTTTGTGACAGCTTAAACATCTCCAAACTACTCTATATTTGGATTATGGATCAATACTATAGAGGTTGTTCAGTTTCACTTACCATGTTCAACTATTTTCTACACACTGAACCACATCACTAGCTCAATATATCAAACATGTGTAACGTGCAGAGAAAATGTCAAGTCTCACACAAACAGGTTTTGACTAATCTAACACTACACTATTTTTCATTATTCACAGCTAACACATATTCCAATAATCACATCATAGCCGGTACAGTTATCAAACCTACACAAGTACATAAAACTAAAGTTGTAATATAATGCTAGAACAAATAAAAAAATTGAAAATAAATAAAAACTGCAAAAAAAAATTTTAAACGCACATAGTCACCAAAAAAATACACACAAAATGATGAACGCCCACCCGAAACTTATTTGGAACATTGTCCTCAATGTTTAGATAACCACAAATAGCAAAACTAAAAAGCACATAAAGAATAGGACAAATGTATAATAAGGTAAAGAAAATGGGGTTCCAAGTACTCCCATGATCAGTATGAAGGTGGAGGATGGAAACCGGTCGCATAGACTACTTTCAATTTTTTTGATATTTTAAATTTCATTATGACATAAATGCAAAACAAACAGAAAGAAAAACTCTAAAACTAATATACAGAAAAGTAAAGTGAAGAACGTATCTGGAGGATGTCAAAGGTGGTAAATAAGGTCTGCAAGGAGAGTTTCTTCCACTGCAAGCACCTGTTGCCCAAATGCTATTTTCAGACACTGTCTATTCACTTTGAACACCCGACCATTGCTAGGATCTTCAATTTTGACCGTCCCATTTTGAAAAAAATGTTGTACCACAAATGGGTCAATCCACCTAGGATGGAGTTTATCTGGGTGCTTGTGGAGTCTAGAATCGCACACGTACACTTTTTGATTTTGTTCAAAAGTTATTCTCAAAATCTTTTTATCATGAAAAACTTTCATTTTTGCCTTGTAGATTCTAGAACTCTCATAAGCACCATTTCTCAATTCCTCTAACTCATTCAGTTGAAATTTTATAAGCTTACTGCCCTTGTCTAGTTCAAATTAAAATGTTTAATTGCCCAATAGGCTCAATGTCAAGCTCTACAGGTAAATGACAAGGCTTTCCAAAGATGAGATGATATGGTGACATGCCTAGGAAAGTCTTAAAAGTCGTGCGGTAAACCCAAAGTGTATCGTTCAGCCTTAAAAACCAATATTTAAGATTAGGGTTCACCGTTTTCTCCAAGATTTGTTTAATTTTCCTATTAGCCAGTTCTACCTGTCCACTAGTTTGGGGTGATAAAAAGTAGAAATTTTATGAATGACCCCATACTTTTTCATGAGTGCTTCGAATGAGGGGTTACAAAAATGTGTGCATCTATTACTAATAATAACACGTGGTGTGTCAAAAAGAGACAAAACGTTTTCTTTCAGAAACTTAACAATCGTTTATTATCATTATCCCTACAAGCAAAAGCTTATACCCATTTAGACATGTAATCAACTGCTACAATGATATATAAATAACCAAAAGATGGTGAAAAAGGTTCCATAAAATCAACTCCCCAACAGTTAAATATTTCAATTACCAAAATGGGATTGATAGGCATCATGTTACATCGGGACACAACACCTAATTTTTGGCGTCTTTCACAAGATCTAAAATATTCATTAGTGTCTTAAATAAGATAGGATAGTAGAAACCACACTGTAAAATTTTTGCAGATGTCTTCTTTATAAAAAAGTGGCCTCTACATGCTTGGGTATGACAAAAAATTAGCACACTAGGTATCTCCTCATTCGGAACACAGCGCTTAAAATTTGGTCTAGACAATATTTAAATAAACATGGATCATCCCAATAAAAATTACGTATCTCAACCAAGAACTTTATCATGTCCTGTGCGTTCCACTCTTTAGGAATCTCACCTATAACCAAATAATTCACAATGTGAGAAAACCATGGTAAAGAAGAGTCAAAAAACAAATTCCCATTGGAAAATCATCTATGATTGGCAATGTGATTGTGTTGTCCTCAAAAGTTAGCCTTGATAGATAGTCGGCTACCACATTCTTCACTCCCTTCTTGTCTTAATGGTGATGTCAAGTTCCTGCAAAAGTAAGATCCTCCGTATTAATCACACCTTAGCATCCTTCTCTGTAAGAATGTATTTAAGGGCTGCATGATCTGTGAAGATTGTGATTGGAGCGCTGATCAAATAAGACCTAAACTTATCGAGCACAAAGACTATAGCTAGTAACTCTTTTTCAGCAGTGGAATAGTTCATTTGAGCACTGTTAAGAGTTCTACTAGCATAGTAAATCACAAAAAGCTTACCTTCTCTACGTTGCCCTAGAACTGCACCTACCGCATAATCACTAGCATCATACATGATTTCAAATGGTAGTGTCCAATTAGGTAGTTGCATGATGGGTGCTGAATTGAGTTTGTCAATTAGTGTTTTAAATGAATCATGACATTTGGGAGTCCATTCAAAAGCGGCATCCTTATTTAGAAGGTCACACGGTGGTCTAGAGATAGATGATTTTTTTAGCATAAACCTTCTATAGAAGCCTGCATGACCTAAAAATGATCTAACATCTTTTATTGTCTTAGGTACATACAATTTAGTGATGAGTTCAATTTTAGACTTGTCAAATTCTATCCCCTTAGAAGAAATCACATGCCCTAAAACAATTCTCGAAGCTACCATGAAATGACACTTTTCCCAATTTAAAACTAATCATTTTTCCTCACATCGTGTCAAAACTCTCTTAGGATTCAACAGACTTGCATCAAAAGAAGTTTCAAACACAGTCAGGTCATCCATGAACATTTCCATCCAGTTCTATACCATGCCACTAAATATACTAGTCGTGTATCTTTGAAATGTGGCATGAGTATTACAAAGTCCAAATGGCATCCTAAGGAATGCATAAGTGCCAAAGGGACAAGTAAATGTGGTCTTTTCCTGGTCCTCTAATGCAATTTCAATTTGATAATAACCAGAGTAGCCATTAAGAAAACAGTAAAAAGGACCGCCAGCCACACGCTCCAAAATTTGATCTAGGAAAGGTAGATGAAAGTGGTCCTTATGGGTGGCAGCATTTAGTTTCCTATAATTTATGCACATGCACCAACTAGTTACTGTTTTTGTGGGGACTATTTCACTTAGTTCAATTTTCACTACTGCGACTCTTGACTTTTTAAGGACTACCTGTGTAGAACTAATCCATCTACTATCTGTGATAGGGTAAATGATACCCGCATCTAACAATTTAAACACTTCATTTTTTCCTACCTCTTTCATTGCGAGTGTAGCCTACGTTATGGGTCTTTCCAAGGATTAGTTCTTTTTTCTAGATGAATCCTATGTGAGCAAATCAAAGGGCTAATACCTTTTATGTCAGCTATGGTCCAGCCTAATGCAGATCGATGCTCATTCAAAATGTTCAAAAGTTGCTTACATTGCCATACATTCAAGTCTGAAGAAATAATTACAAGAAATGTATCACTTGGTCAAAGAAAATCGTGTTTTAGTCCTATAGGCAGTGGTAAATTTTGCAAACACAGCACAAATATTAGTATACTCATCATCACCAAAACTAGCTGGGATTTCAAAATTTAAATGAAAAGAATTCAGAGGGTCGAAAACAGTGTTTGTAGGTGTTTGCTCCTAAGTGAGTGCATCGATCATGAATGTTTGATGACACTCATCATTCTCCTGTAGCTTCCTTGCTTTGTGGAAAATATTGATTTCTAAAGTTATGTTCCCACAAGAAAGTTTCATTAAACCATTCCTAAAGTTTATAAGAGCGTTAGCTATAGTAAGAAAAGGTCTACCAAGAATGATAGGGATTTTGGGATAACGTTTACATCAACCTTTACATCCAAAACCAAGAAGTCAACATGATAGTAAAATTTGTCAGTTTGGACCAATACATCATCGATTACCTCCATAGGCCTAGTGGTGGACCTATCAGCTAATTGTAAAACCACAGAAATCGATTTTATCTCACGGAAACCTAACAACAAAAAGGCACGAGATTCACACTCGCCCCTAAATCAAGAAGAGCTTATACAAACTCATGGTTCCCAACGACACATGACATAGTAGGACAACTGGGGTCCTTATACTTTGGTGGGATTCTTTGTTTAATCACCACACTCACTTGCTCAATTAAGAAATTAGTTTTTTCGACATGGTGTTTTCTCTTCACAATGCACAAGTCCTTAAGGATCTTAGCACATGCAGGAACCTAAGAAATCACATGCAAGAGAGACATGTTGATTTTCACTTGCTTGAGGTGTTCTAGGATTTCACTATGTTGATTGACAGACTTCGGTGTAGGCTTAAGAGCTTGAAGGAAAGGTACTCTAATAGGATTTTCTACCACTTTCTCACTAAGCCACTCTCCTTAGACTCACTAGACTCCTTTTTAGGTTCCCTAGGCTTGGGGGATTGATTCTATGATTTTCCCTGATCTAGTNCTTCACAATGCACAAGTCCTTAAGGATCTTAGCACATGCAGGAACCTAAGAAATCACATGCAAGAGAGACATGTTGATTTTCACTTGCTTGAGGTGTTCTAGGATTTCACTATGTTGATTGACAGACTTCGGTGTAGGCTTAAGAGCTTGAAGGAAAGGTACTCTAATAGGATTTTCTACCACTTTCTCACTAAGCCACTCTCCTTAGACTCACTAGACTCCTTTTTAGGTTCCCTAGGCTTGGGGGATTGATTCTATGATTTTCCCTGATCTAGTGGTTATGACATTTACTTCTCTAAGGTTGTTTTCTTTCGATCATGAGGTTTGTGCCATATGTTGCCCTTTAGAATTTGGTTGAACTTAAGTTGGAAATTTCCCACGCTCCCCTACAGCTAAAACATTGTAAACTTAGACATATGATTTGTTATCTCCTTATTTTCTCAACTACTTGAGTGATCATAGTCTCAGACTTATGATTCCAATTTCATTTAGTAAGCAGCACGTCAACTCCCGTATAAATCTAAATCATTTGATAATTTTAAAACCTACATCCACATTCCCAAATCGATTTTGAAGTTCCTTCATTTCACCGACGACAGTAGCTACTGATTAGATCTCTGAGTGTAGTATGAGCATTAAAAAATTGTGCTACTTTAATTTGTAAAAGTTACGAATGAACATGTCATTAGTTATATTTATGTAGTATTGTTGTAAATGTTAAAAAAATTAATTATGGTACGAAACCGAACATAATCGAACCAGTTCCATAATTATATTTGGACCAGATGGTTCTATTTATTAAATATCCGAAAATTTTGGATCGATTCGGTTCTCTTCAGAACCGAACCGACTCATGTCCAGCCCTACTAATATGTATGTATCTTTTTAACTAGAATGTATTTAATTTTAATTGGATTAAATAAAATTTAAATTCAATATTTTTGGATTTTTCAATAAACATTTTAGTGATTTGAAGCGATTTGTAAAGATTGAAATCTAAACAAAACCACTTCGAAACAGCTTGATTCGATTCAAAATAAAAAAGTCACGTTGGCTCAAATCAATGTTTTCAAAGATTTTGCAGTTTGAAATTTCATTGTTCAACTACTATTTTGAGGTGCAATCATGCTTGTTGTACACTTCATTATATGACAGTGTCATGGATTAAACTACTTGTACACACAAAATGAATACATGGATTTACATATTCAACGTGTCAAAAATCTATCATTTGATTGGAGAAAGGTACAGTCAAGATTAATATACCAAAATCTACTAACTCACACATCAACGTGTAAACTTTTATGTACATGTAATATGATCCGAGTGTCATTTAGCAGTTTAAAAAATATAATTTTTCGTGCAATCACCTATTTACGACAAGGCAAAGGTCAACCATGATGATGTGAACTTTAAAAGGTACAAATGGGCAAGGGTTTTACACCAAATTTGACTCTTCGTTGGAGTTGCATTCACCTCTATAACCAAATACTCCGCAACATTTCAAATTCAATTCCTCCTCCGCCATTCTTCCCCAAATTTATACACATACCTTTCTATTTCTATTTCTATTCCTATTCCTATCCATATACAATGTCGCTGAGGCCAAACTCTAAGGTGGAGGTGCGCCGCAACCGGTACAAGGTGGCGGTGGACGCCGAGGAGGGACGGCGGCGGAGAGAGGACAACATGGTTGAGATTCGGAAGAATCGAAGAGAGGAAAGCCTCCAGAAGAAGCGTCGTGAAGGCCTTCAAGCCAATCAGCAATTTCCTATTCCAGTCGAAGCCACCACCGGCATCGAGAGAAAGGTACATCGGAAGCTTAATTAATTAATAAAAGTCTTTTGTTGATATGTGTTATATCCATTTAGTTGATTTGCTTCTTATTTGAGGTTTGAATAGTAGTTTTATGATGCGTGATAGAATAGGCTATCAGGATTCGTAGAGTTTTTGGTTTGAGTTTTTGATTTGTTCAATATTGAACTTGTGCTATGTCTGTAATTCAGCTTCGTTACAATAATTATGGTAATTACTAGGTAGGAATGATATGGTTCAGCATCTTTCCTGCTTTTTGGTCTCCATTTGTAGGTTAATGCATTTTAATCTGTTGACTAATTTTTCTTAACATTTGAGTGAGATTCTCAACTTTTTTTGAACTTCTGAATTAAGGTAATTTTGATTTTTATGTACTTGTCATGATTGTAGGTGCAGTTAGAAAATCTACCTACCATGGTTGCTGCTGTTTTAACGGATGATGCTGGTAGACAGCTTGAGGCGACTACCCAATTCAGAAAATTGCTGTCCATAGGTTGTTGTTGGGTCCATAAAAGTTGTAACTTGGGTATTCCTTTCCTTACTTTAGATTATGGAAATTAGTTAGTTTCTTGCTATAATGGATTTTTTCCAGAACGGAGTCCTCCAATTCAGGAGGTAATTCAAGCTGGTGTTATTCCTCGCTTTGTTGAATTTCTCGTGAGGGAAGACTTCCCACAACTTCAGGTCTAACAGCATTACCTATTTAACTTTGAATAATTTTGTTTGCAGTAGATTGGGTTCTGTACTAAAACATTATCACTACAGTTTGAGGCAGCTTGGGCTCTCACAAATATTGCTTCTGGGACATCTGAGCATACAAAGGTGGTAATTGATCATGGGGCTGTTCCTATTTTTGTGAAACTTCTTGGTTCTCCAAGTGATGATGTCCGAGAACAGGTGAGATGTTGAGAGAAATGGTTTTGGCCTTTTTGGTTGCATATTTCTGATCTTCTATCATTTTGTTTAGTTCAGTTACTGTGATTTGATCCGTTGCAATGCATTTTTTTAAATTTTACATACAGTAAGTAATTGTTTGTTCCTATAGATTGGGTAGAAAAGAATATTATATTGAATAAACGGGAAAGTAGTCATACTCACCCTTTTATAGATACAATACAGTGGATAAAATATGAAATAAAGCTACAACTATGTAACTGATATATACAGCTATACAATCCTGATATTTAGGAAATAAATAGGATCCTTATAATTACGAAATATGCAGTCAAGTTCCCTAAGAATCAGGAAACCGATTTGCTCTGAATTGGCGTGATTTTCAACACTCCTCCTCAAGCTGGTTGGAAGATGTCATTCATGGCCAGCTTGCTCACCAACCTATCAAACTTCTTCTTTGGTAGACCTTTAGTGAGAATGTCCGCTACCTGTTCAGACGTGGGAATGTAGGGCATAATAATCATATCATTCTCCAGTTTCTCCTTGATAAAGTGTTTGTCGACTTCAATTGTTTAGTTTTATCATGGAGCACTGGATTGTGTGCGATTGCAATAGCGGCTTTGTTATCACAAAATACCTTTATGGGTAAGGGACTGTTAGTTTTAAGTCCTTAAAGTAACTGTTTGAACCACAAAACCTCACAGATACCATGTGCCACTGCTCTAAACTCCGTGTTTACACTATCTCTAGCCACCACATTTTGTTTTTCACTACGCCAAGTTACAAGATTTCCCCTAACAAAGGTACAATATCTCGAAGTTGATCTTTTGTCTGTTACATTCCCTGCCCAATCTGCATTAGTAAACACTTCAACTTGGAGATGTCCCCTATTTTCATATAGAATTTCTTTTCTTTGTGTCCCCTTTAAGTACCTTAAAATTCTGTATTCAGCATCAAAATGTCTTTGATTGGGTGAGTGCATGAATTGACTTACCATGCTCACTGCAAATGCAATGTTAGGACATGTATGGGAGAGATAAATTTGTCTCCCAACTAAGCGTGAGTATCTCTCTTTGTCAACCGTTTCTTCTGAACTTGCAGGCTGAAGCTTCAGATTTGGTTCTATGGACGTTTATGCTGATTTGCAACCAAGTAAACCTGTTTCTTCTAGTAGATCAAGTATGTACTTTCTTTGAGAGATAAAAACACCTTACTTGGATCTGGCAAACTCCATTCCAAGAAAGTATTTTAGAGGACCCAAGTCTATGATTTCAAACTCACGAGCTAAGGCTTTCTTCTATCTATCAAGTTAAACAATATCATCTTCAGTCAAAATTATGTCATTTACTTCCATTCTACCTTCTCTCGAGTGTTTGTAGAACATTGTATGATCGGCTTGGCTTTGCAAATATCCTTGAAACTTGACGACCTTCCAAACCTGTCAAATCATGTCCTAGGAGATTGTTTAAGACCATATAATGACTTTTTTTTATCGGCAAACTTTATTTTCTCCAAAGTTTTCTACGAGACCTGGTGGTAAGTTCATAAACACTTCTTCCTCCAGATCACCATTTAAGAAAGTGTTCTTTACATCTAACCGTTGCAGAGGCCAGCTAAGATGTACTGCAAGAGAAAGTAATACTCGAATGGAATTGATTTTTGCAGCAGGTGCAAAGGTTTCTTGATGGTCAATTCCATAAGTTTGTGTGAAATCTTTAGCAACGAGTCTTGCCTTGTATCTCTCAATGCTCCTATCAGACTTACATTTGATTGTGAAAATCCACTGCACCCTACTGTCTTCTTCTCCCTAGGTAGATCAACAATTTCTTGGTTTTATTTTTTTGTAGTGTTCTCTTCTCCTCATATACTGTTGACTTCCACTCCAAGTGTCTTAGTGCTTCCTTTATAGTTCCGGGTAAAAATAGATGAGAAACATTTGTTGTGAAGGCTTTGTATTTTTCTAAAAGTCTATGGTAGGACAGGTATTGGGCAATAGGATGTTTGGTACAATTCCTAATTCCTTTACCAATGGCAATAGGGACATCAAGATTAGAGAAAGGTAAGGGAGCAGGATTTATAGGAAGATTACCAGGAATCGAAGACCTAGGAGATGATGATTGGCCATGCTCAAGATTGACGGGAAGATTCTCAATATTGGGATTGAACTTGCCTTTAGTGTAAACATGTAGCTCAGTAGTATTGAATATCCATACTAACATGGAATTTTTTAGTGACAGGATTGAAACACTTATAGCCTTTTTATTAGGAGAGTAGCCTAAGAAAATACATTTTTCAGCTTGTGGATCAAATTTGGATCTAAGATGGGATGGAACATGAACGAACACCGTACAACCAAAAAGTTTTAAAGGAAGATCATTGATGAGTTGTGTGTTTGGAATTTTTTTTTTAAGAGTTTGTAAAGGAGTTTCATAGTTCAAAATTTAGGTAGGCATTCTATTAATCAGATAACAACTTGTTAAGATTGCATCTCCCCAAAGATATTTAGGAACATTCATATAAAACATAGGGCCTGTTTGGGACGGATTAAAATCTGATTTTAATCTAAGTCAAAGTCAAACAATCAATGTCAACCACATATTTCATGGATTCCACATTTTTTCAACCACATATTTCAAAACTTTCTATCACAGTCCACTAAAAATCTGATTTTAATCCACACCAAACACCCTTATAAGTACCCTAGCTACTTCAAGTAAGTGCCTATTTTTACGTTCTGCGGTTCCATTTTGTTGAGGAGTATCCGTACAGGTAGATTGATGAACAATGTCTCTTTCTTGTAAAAAATGTCCTAAACATTCATTAAAAAATTATGTTCCATTATCACTTCGAAGAATACTTATTTTAGTTTGAAATTGGTTTTCTACTGACGAGTAAAAATCTTTAAAAATTTTTGTAACTTCATTTTTTTAATTCATTAGGTAAAGCCATCATAGGCTTGTATGATCATCAATGAATGTCACAAACCATTTTTTTCTGGTTGAAGTAGTAATCTTAGAGGGACCCCAAACATCACTATGTATTAGATAAAAAGGTTTTGAAGCACAATATGGTTTATTTTTATAAAAGTCTCGATAGCTTTTAGCCAAGAAACAAGTTTCACAAACCAAAGAGTTACAATCCACTCTTTTAAATAAATCTGGAAATAAGTACCTTAAATAGGAAAAACTAGGATGTCCTAGTCTATTATGCCATAGTATTATTTGATCACAAACAGGATTTGAATGGATTCTACAAATAAAACCTTGAGCTTGTTTATTCCTAGCGCGGTTGTCATTAAAATAGTAGAGGTCTTCTATCATCCTAGCACTGCCAATCATCATCCCCGTATTGAAATCCTGGAATTCATAGCAAAAGTCATCAAAGATAACACGACAGATAGAATCTTTAGATAAATGACTTATTGACGAAAGGTTACAAGAGAGTTTTGGGACTTGTAAAACAGATTTCAGAATTATTTTTTCTGATAAACGAATTGAACCTTGGCCAGCAATGGGAGATAAGTTTCCATCTGCAATACGTACTTTTTTATTTCCAGAAAGTGGTTCATAAAATATAAACAAATGGGACAGATTAGTCATGTGATGAGAGGCACCCGAATCTATGATCCAAGATGTAGATAATAAAGAGGATTAGGCACATAAAGTTCTACCTGTTTGAACCAAGGATGCTACGGAGCAGATTTCAGCAGCTTTAGGAGTTGCTGTATTTGTTCTTCACTCAAAGAGGTGGTCTCAGCAGTATGTGCTTTGGCTGGGGCTCGGATCAGTTTTATTATTCTTCCATTCTATATGTTTCCAATCATCAGGTTTACCATGCAGTTTCCAGCAACTTTCGCGAGTATGTCGTGATTTATTGCAAAAATCACACCAGACCCTTGGTTTGTCATCTTGGCGGCGCTGGGTATTAGGAGAACGATAGGTAGCAGTCCCCATTAATGCTGTATTTTCCATCGGTCCAGCAGTGATTTTCTCGCCAAGGATGACATTTCTCCTGCTCTCTTCACGTCGAACTTCCGAAAAAACTTCACCGAGGGAAGGAAGAGGTTTACGAATTACGACCTAAAATCCTGCCTCGTACTTCATCAAAATCAACATTGAGTCCAGCCAGAAATTTGAAAATTCATGAGTTCTCCTCCTTAAAGTAATTGCAATCATCAGTGTTCTTCCACTTATGGTCATCATTGAAAAAGTCAAGGTCCTGCCATAAACCTTTGAGGATATTAAAATATTTAGTGACGGAATTCTCACATTGACGGACTTCCCCCAGTTTGAGATGTAACTCATATGTTTGGGACTGATTCCCAAGGTCTGAATATATCAAGGTGACATTATCCCAAAGGGTTTTAGCAGTAGGATAACACATGTAGTTTGCACTTATTTCCTCCATAGAATTCACTAACCAGGCCATTATCATGGAGTTTTCAGCATCCCAAACAGCATGACCAGCATCAGTTTTTTTCTGGCTCTACAATGTCACCAGTTAAGTAACTGATTTTCCCTCTTCCTCTAATATACATTCGAACAGACTGGGACCACTTGAGAAAATTGTAGTGTTTCAGTTGGAGGTTTAGAGGAGTTGATATTGGCACCAGTGGTAGGGGTTGATTTAGAGATTTCTGACATGATAATGGGTAGGGAGAACAAAAAAAAGGACAGAGGCCAATTATGTCGGCTCTGATACCATATAGATTGGGTAGAAAAGAGTATTATATTGAATGAATGGGAAAGTAGTCATACTCACCCTTTTATAGATACAATGCAGTGTATAAAATAGGAAATAAAGCTATAACTATGTAACTGAAATATACAGCTATACAATCCTGATTTTTAGGAAATAAATAGGATCCCTATAATTACGAAATATGCAGTCAATTTTCCCTGAGAATCAGGAAACTGATTTGCCCTGAATTGGCATGATTTCGACAGTTCCCTTTTGTGTTGCAGGCTGTATGGGCCTTAGGAAATGTAGCCGGCGACTCCCCCAAATGCCGAGATCTTGTGCTTGGCCATGGAGCCTTGGCTCCTTTATTGGCTCAGCTGAATGAACATGCCAAGTTATCTATGCTCAGAAATGCTACCTGGACACTATCAAATTTTTGCAGAGGCAAGCCGCAGCCTGCTTTTGAACAGGTCTCTCTCTTATGGCAAGGATTTCATTCTTATTACATTTTGGAGAGATGATGGTTTTCAGAATTGTACAAAAATCATTTGGTAGAATAATAATCATGCTATTCTAGAGGTTTTTATATTCTTTTTTGGCTCTTTTATTAAAGAAATGGTAAGATCAGACTTTTTTAAATGACGTTCAGGTTTAGCTTCTACTTTATGTTCACTTACACGATAGGGATCAACTTATATGCTATCATATATTTTCATTGGCATTACTTGAGTTCTCTGGATTCTGGACTTGGATATGTAATTAAATTGAACCTTTTTTTTTTATGAAGAAAACTTTGGTTATGAACCTTAAGAAAGACATTTGCCGTGACCTTATGGTGTTAATTTTACAGACAAGGCCCGCACTTCCAGTTCTTCAGCAACTTGTACATTCAAGTGATGAAGAAGTTTTGACTGATGCATGCTGGGCTTTGTCATATCTTTCAGATGGAACAAACGATAGAATTCAAGCTGTGATTGATTCTGGAGTATGTCCGCGCTTGGTCGAGTTGTTGCTGTGAGTCATTTTATTTTATGACCTTGAATGAACTTTGCTGTGATATGCATCTGATAACAAGACAATGTGATATTTCAGTCATCCCTCTCCTTCTGTTCTTATCCCTGCCCTTCGGACAGTTGGAAA